>JACXGM010008653.1:0-28636 GCA_016801145.1 Umbra pygmaea | reverse complement strand
AGCAATATACACCAAAACCATTTTTTGAACCAGGCTATAAACATGTTAATTTCAGCTGTAAAGTTGGGCATTTTGCCATAGAGGTCTATTGAAATTGCTCCTTTCTGCAGCCAGCCTCAAGTGGACATTCGATGAATTGCAATTTTTTTTACTTCCTTGTTGGCTTCATTTGTCAGCCTCGGAGTTTGCCCCTTGGTTGGGATATGTCTCTACTAACATTGCAAAGCTAGACGTTGCAATATTTGACCACTCTTCTTTGCAGAACTGCTCAAGTTCAGTTAAATTTGATGGTGACCGTTTGTGGACTGCTGTCTTCAAGTCATTCCACAGATTTTCAATGGTGTTTAAGTCTGGGCTCTGACTAGGCCTTGCAAGGACATTCACCTTTTTCTCCTTCAACCACTGTGTGGTCAGTTTTGCTGTGTGCTTTGAGTCATTGTCATGTTGAAAGGAAAATCTTCTTCCCATTGACGACTTTCTGGCAGAGTGCAGCAGGTTATCCTCAAGAATTTGGTAGTATTTTGCACCATCCATTTTTTCTTCTAACCTGACAAGTGCTCCAGTCCATGCTGCAGAGAAACAACCCCATAACATGATATTACCACCTCCATGCTTTACTGTAGAAATTGTGTTATTTATATGGTGAGCTGTATTGAATTTTCGTCAGACATATCGGTTGGCGCTGAGGCCATACAATTCCATTTTAGTCTCATCTGACCATAACAGCTTTTTCCACGTGACCTTAGAATCTTCAAGGTACTTTTGGCAAAGCTCAGTCATGACTGCATGTGGCCTTTTTTAAGGAGTGGCTTTTTTCTTGCAACCCTCCCATACAAGCCACATTTGTGGAGAATTTTTTATATTGTTTTCACATGCACACCATGACCACTGTTTAGCATGAATTCCTGCAACTGCTTCAGAGTTAATGTAATCCTCTTGGTAGCCTCTCTAAACAGTTTCCTCCTGGCTCTTTCATCCAGTTTGGAGCAATGTCCTGACCCAGGGAGGGTCTGTGTAGTACCAAATGCCTTCCACTTCTTAGTAATGGATTTCACTCTGCTTCTAGGCACTGATAAAGCCTTAGAATTTTTTTGTATCCATCTCCTGACTTGTGCCTGTCCACAAATTTATTCCGTAGATCTTTTGACAATGCATTGCCAACCGCAACTGTTGTATATGTAAATAATGTTCCTACGCATCATGGTGCGTTTTCTCCCACAGACCCTCTTACCACGATGTGTGGTTTCCCTCACACTGTCACATCAGTGCTGACTGCAGGATACGTTTTCACAGTGCAATTGGGTGAAGCTGCTTCTCCCACAGCATGGAGACTGCTTTAATTCACAAATTTGGACTAAGATGTGTTGTGTTCTGGTCATATCTGACCATGGTAACATGCATGGCTTTGTCCACGTTACAAATTAGTGTTATTAGGACACAAAGGAAGGCTATTTTTAGGTTTCACACACCCGAATGGAACATTTAGTTTGAGTGGGCTGAACCAATCCCCTCACTAACGGTGACAAACTATAAATGAAGTATATTACTCATCAGTGGGAAGACGGCAGTTAATTCTAAAACCTTGTAACAGAATCTGAGATTCACTGATTCACACTCAATAGATCTCCTTTTATTATTATCACCTGAATTCAACCATTTTCTTTTTCACTTTTCCCAATGATGCTGGTGAACATCTTTAAATTTATACAAATTTACATTTTCAGAGGGGGTGTATTTAGGTTTCGTGCTTCATGATGTCAACTGTCGATCATTGTTTACTTGTCAGTCCATGTGTCAGTGTTTTCAGAAGAAAAATACTTGTGTTTTGCCCCATGTGGCAGTTTAGCTTTTTTTCAGTTAGCAAAATAGCCCAGCAACCTAAAACACCAAGCATAGCACCCTATATTCCACAGCTAGTTTGCATCTGGATGGGAGACCAATGCTGCTGGAAGTGGTGTTGGAGGGCCAGTAGGGGGCACTCTTCCCTCTGGTCTAAAGATCATTCTGAGTGCCCCAGGGCAGTGAAGGGGACGTCTGCTCTGTGTAGGGTGCAATCTTTACGATGAGATGTTAAACGTTGTCCTGACTCTCTGTGGTCATTCAAAGTCCCATGGCAATTATCAATAGAGTTGGGGTGTTAACCCAAATGTCATGGCCAAATTCCCAAACAGGCCTCATTTCAATCACATCAACCTAATAGTCCTCCTTCTTTCACAAAACTACTCACCTTTCCTCATGATGGCTGATGTGTGGTGAGCGGTCTGGTGCAAAATGGCTGCTGTGCATCATGAAGTAGAAGGGGTTCTGTATGAAAATGGGTGTGTTGACTGTGTGTGACTGGATATGGAAGTGGGTGCTACACATTGGTGGTGGATGAGGTGGGCTTTCCCCCGTACTACCATGTAAAGAACTATATGAATCCAATTAATTATTGTTATTATTACCTTCATTGTTATTATTACCTTAACAATAGCCATGCTATGACGTTGTCCTGCAACACAGGGACGAACGTTTTGAAGAACTGACAGAGGAAAAACCGTTCTGAAAAGTGATCAGTGACAAGCATGACTCGATTATTATTAGATGTTTTCTTTAGCTGTGGGTTTTACTCATGTCTCTAACCCCTGATGATTTAGACCGCTCTGTTCCACTGTCACATGGTAAACACACATGCATCCACACACAAACAAAAGCCTATAAACAATGTTCCACCGGTTATGATGTCTGTGGTCAAATGTTCTTTAGCCACGGCCAGGTGTGACACACCAGAGGGGGGTGGGGCACCATAGAGAAGAGAGGGGGAGTGTCGGTGGTCAATGTGGTCTCAGTAGTTCCGTAACGTTTAGCAGGAAACAGCAACACTTACTAACAAGAATATAATACGCCTACAGAAAGAGATCTGTGAAATAGCCCCACTTCTGATTGTGTCCTAATAATATATTCCATGCTAATGATGCAAACCAAGGGGCTAGACTGTAGGCAGTTAACATATGAGCGGTCTCAAGGCACATGCTGGAAAGATTCTGGGCAAACCAGATTTTGGGGTTTTATTTATACATGCCAAAACATATATTCCATATAGAAATATACACTTTTCTAAATAATATGTTTAATACAAACACATATCAGCCACACATTGCAACTATTTGGGCTTTTTAAAAGGTCAACAGCATCATAACACAAAAGGTTGGGCCATACTCTGTATGTTTTGTAAATCAATTGAGAGGGGTGTTCAAATAATGTATTTTGGTGTATAGAACATAAATCTGAATATTTGTTACAATTCTGGTAAACTTAATATCCTATATAAACTTGCAGGTGAATATTCTTACATTTTTTGCTAATTATTCCAGAATTAACTACTGTGAACGTTCCAATGTATTACATGTAAGCAGAACAGGTAAACAAAGCCTCTGTTGGCGTCCTCTAGAGGTCGCTGTTGGCTCATTTTCACAGGGCTGCTCTTCATCTCTCAACACTATATTTTTTGTTTTACCATCTAGCTCAATATTTGTAATAATATGGTTATTTGATGAGGTCTATCAAGTGAAAAATCTCATTTTCATTGATTTAGCCCTTTACATCTCGAAAATCTGACCTATGTTTTAAAGAGAGTTGAATTTTCTAATGGCAGTTTCCTACTGCTGGCTCTGCAGTCATCTTCAGAAGCTTCACGTGGTGTTGCTGTGGGGGGTCGTCGGGGGGAGGACCTCGCGCCCGGATTCCTAGGGGTGCGTTGGGGGGTGGGGAGGTGAAGTGTCATTCCATCACACAGGCGGAATGACAAAAATCAAATATAACACACCCACAGTAGATGTCACAGCAACACCATGTGACGGTTCTGAAGATGACTGCAGAGCCAGCAGTTGAAACTGTCAGGTATGACAAAGATTAATATAATCCGGTCGATAAGAATTACATACTGATATAAAATAGATGCTTGTGGCAGAAATGGCTCAAGTCAGAACAAGATAGACATCAAGTTCTCATTTGAGTAATCCTTAGGGAAAGTGCGAGAGCTGTTGATGTCTGAACTGCCAACTCTGAGGGATATCCTGAGGTATGGCATTTACATGAGGGAGCATTGTGAAGATGACCGGAGGAACTAACCAGTGGATCAGCTGGTGAGGGACATATGTGTTCTCACCATCTATATCTGGTCTTAAGGTCACCAAAGTTTTTTTTTACATTTCATGCAAGTAGAGATTCAGAGTTTTCAAATATCATGCTTGGAAATGGAAGGAATATTTGGAATGTTGATACACTTGGAATTGCAGCACTGACAAATTGCCTCTCACAGAGGTCCCCTTTGTTCACGCTCATTGATTATTGTTCACATCCTCCTAAGTCTTAGCCCCACCCATCTTTGGCAGTAAATGACAAGAATTGTTAAACTAACTGTCAAACAAAGGCAGCAAGTTGACTGAGTCAATCTGACTCTCAAGCAAAAAAGTCAGTAAACCTAAAGTGTCTTATTTTGGATCCCATTAACTCTAGTACAATAAAACATTTACTACTTCGATAGTAATGGAATGGGATGAAATGGCCCCTGTGACAGTGCTGTCCTTAATCTGTCTTAATCACACCAGCAATGTCTGACAACGGGTTAACTCTGGTCTTCCTGAAGCGCTGCTGGACAAGGCCAAAGCACCAAAAAGGGGCAAACTTATGCCTCGTCTCCACCACCATGTAGAAACGTGAAATTCACGGTTCCGCCAGGTTCTAGCTGTGTCTTGATTACCCCTCCGCCACTCTGGAACTCAAACTTTTCGCAGGTTTTTTGCAGGCTGACAGCCTTGTCTGGAAGCTGGTGTTGGCAGCGTGGTTGGGCAGTGGTTAAAATAGCCTGGTCAGGGAGTGGTTGCATGCAGGGATGTCACACGCTCCTAAATATGTTTTCCTTTTACTCTGGATGGCCACTGCTTATAGCAGGACTTTTAAGGACTTACGAATGTATTTCAATGTCAAACTAGGGAACCAGATTTAAGTATTTAAAACCATAAGAATAATGGTTAATTAGAATAATTGTAGATTAAGTTTGAACTCACAGTTTTTTTACATTTTCAAGTTAGTATACTGTAGCTTGTTTACCATGATTTTATAGTTTAAAACCACAGGGCGAGCATCCGGTTTGGCAAAGTGACGCAAATGCGGAAGTGCCTTAAACCTGCATTCTATCTGAATTCCAGCTGGGGGCGATATGTGTGGTTGCAAAAGAGCTTGGTTTCTGTAGAAGTCTATGAGAATGATACGCACTTTGCACTTGATCTATAAAATTTTCATAATGAGTTTATGGTCCCAATCGATAGTTTTCTGCAATACAGAATTTTGCAATTTTTTTAAATGATGGTCTCTTTGATTTTAAAAACAGCACTAAATCAGGGGGTGTTTAAGGGTGTGGATATGGCGGTCGGATGTACAACAAGACACTCAAAGGATTAGGCAGTTATTTGTCACTTTGCCAAAGCGGATGCTCGCCCTGTGGTAACAGCAAATTCAATGACTACAATCAGATCTCCACAAACCAATGGGTGACGTCTGACATACTACGTCCAGTATATATATACGGTCTATGTTTAAAACCTAATGTCCTTGAAGCTTTAATCAAATCTACACAAGACAGTAAACTATTGCCTGGCATCCAAATCTTATGAAGAACCTTTCTCTACTGTAACAATCTATAAAAACATCTTTAGACAAAACTATACACCTATGAATAGCTACAAAGTTAGTTATACAAAAATAACTTTGCCGTAGCAACATCATCTTCATGCATGACAATGCACCATCTCATGCTGCAAAGAATACCCCTGTGTCATTTGCTGTTATGGGCATAAAAGGAGAGAAACTGATGGTGTGGCCCCCATCTTCCCCTGACCTCAACCCTATTGAGAACATTTGGAGCATCATCAAGCAAAAGATATATGAGGGTGGGAGGCAGTTTGCATCAAAACAGCTGCTCTAGGAGGCTATTCTGATATCCTGCAAAGAAATTCAAGCAGAAACTCTCCATTAACTCACAAGTTCAATGGATGCAAGACTTGTGAAGGTGACATCAAAGAAGGGCTCACATGTTAACATGTACAGTAACTTAAGTTAAGATGTGTTTGATTGAAATAGTTTTGTTTTCAATAAATATAACCTCCTAATGCTGCAAATTCAACAAATGACCATTTTCAGTTTTTTACAACATATAAAATGTTTTGAAATTCTGTTGTGCATAATCATTTGGAACAGTGCATTTTGAGTTTTTTATTTTTGAAATATGTACAGTTTTCATTGGGTAGTTTGTTCACTGAAATTCAGCTTATACCCTAACGGTTTGTGAGGTGAAAATTATACTGATTGTCATTTGCATCGACTATTTAGGAAAATCAATGTACAATATAATTTGCAGAATAATTTGGAACGTGGTGTATATTATATTGAGCACTGTTGCCATGTTCTTTTGGGTTGGTTTATCATTTGGCGCACCACCATCTGCCTATAACAATAGGGTATATAGCCGTATTCCTTTTCGCATTAATGGGGAGATAGGTAAAGATTCATACCGGTTGATATTTAGTAATGAAGGTGGCTAAATAGTCTCAGTGTTTCATAAGGTTGGTGCGCTTCACACTGGACATCACAAAATGTACTTTAATCTGAAAAGAGGACTTTGGACCACTGAGCAACAGTTCAGTTCTTTCTGACATTGTCTCTGGTTCAGGAGTGGCTTGACACTACGAATGTGACACTGACTCCACCCTCAGTCCACTTCTTATGAAGCTCCCACAAGTTCTCAAATTGGCTTTTGCCTGACAATCTTCTCAAGGCTGCGATCATCCCTGTTGCTTCTGCACCTTTTCCTACCACACTTTTCACTTCCAGATAACTTACCAAGAGTATGCCTTGATACAGCACGCTGAGTGCAGCCAGCCCTTTCAGCAAAGATCTCTGTGACTTACCCTCCTTATGGAGGGTGTCAATGAGTGTCTACTGGACAACTGTCAAATCAACAGTCTTCCTCATGATTGTAGTTGTGTTTACTGAACCAGACGTAGATATTAAAGGCTTAGGAAAGTCTACTCAGGTTGACATTTCTGTGTTATATATTCTTTATTGTAATGTGTAACTTTATGTGTAATGAATCTAGAATAAACTGTGCGCACAATTATTTGGCAAGTCAGAATTTTGACTATCATTATTATGCATATGTTTCAATGTGTATTTGTGTAATGAGGGAGGGTGTTGCCTAAGGAGATCAACACCCTATATGAAGGTGTGCATAATTATTATTTAATTATATAGAATTGCGGGCGATTTCAAAATGTTGCTCTGTTGTTTGGATATCTGGAGTGCTGTCTGTAGCAAGAATACCTCTAAAAGCGTGTTATCCCCTGCTCCAGTTTACAGACCGTTACGCATTCATGGGCAAGTTTTAAAACGTGCTTTTAGCCCCTAAACATATTCGAAATGTCATTACCAGTGCATAAAGCCATGTGCAGTGTTTCCTTACAGTGAACACAGTACGTACACCACTCAGTGTTTGAAGGAACAGTGTCTGGGAGGCTGTGGATGCTGCTACACAAAACGTTGATCGTCAACAGATCAAGAAGAAGGCTTATGACTGTTATTGAAAAGAGGGGTGGGTATATAAGTCACTGATTCGTTTTGAAATGTCAGAAATTTTCATTTGGAGGCGACGTTGCAGACCCCATGGAAGCGACATTGCGGACCCCTGTGGCAGTGACGTTGCAGACCTGGTCTGCTCGGAGAACATAGTAGGCCCCGGTTCGCTCAGCCTGTCATTGAACTCTGGAGGCCATGCCAACATGCCGGAGAACATTGTACCAGCAACATTGGCAAACTCCTGAGTTGGGAGCAACACGTGCAGTTCATTCTGTAACGCTGTGGTTGTATGAAGGAAGGGAGACCAGACAGGGAGCTAATTTTCTTAATTTTATTTGAGAACACAGAACAAAATAATCAAAGTTAAGTCGACTTCGGCTGTCATTTCAGCACTAAGGAAACTGTGTAACCCAAAAAAACACAGGACATTAAACGGCCAAACGACATGAGAACATTCTCTTGTTGCCAGAGGTTACATCTTAATTACGACTACTCATAGTTACATACTCTAAGAGAACATAACATTGTTTAAAGAATTACCTTTATGAATGAATTCTCATGGATATGTATCAGTATCAGCGGCAGTGTTTAATAAGAGCTATAGAGGTACTTATTTGAGAGCAGATATTCCAACATAACAGGAGTACAATACTCACAATGAACTGCACCCACCCCCTGGACACCTGGGCTTATAAAGCGAACACAAATTCTAATTAACACAGATGTATGTAAAGCATATTCAATCAAAGCCCTAGACTTATGAACACATCATACTATAACATCTGGTGGCCAGTGGGTGGTGCTAGAGTCCCATACATAACTGGAAACGCAAGACACAACTAACAGAAACTACAGTACACCGTACTGGGAATAATGTAAATATTCATCAGTCCAAACCTGAAGAAGAGTTTATCCCTACCCGGGGACGTCATCACAATACCTTACATTGTGATATTTTACTTTGATGGTAACTAAATGTTTAGAGACAACACCAATTCATATATTAGGAAGGACTATTAAGGGATAAAATAATTAATTTTAAAAAACTTCAAAGAAAGTTATAGGAATAACTCTTAGCTGATAAAGGGGGTCATAGAATTACCCTTTATCAAATTTTCAATCAATCAATCAAATTTATTTATAAAGCCCTTTTTACAACAGTTGTCACAAAGTACTTTGACCGACACCCGGTCCGAAACCTGCGAGAGCAAGCAACACAAGGGATGCACAGTGGCTAGGAAAAAAACCCTAGTAGGTGGGACCTAGGAAGAAACCTAGAGAGAGGCCAGACTCAAGGGGGTCCTCTTCTGGCTGTGCCGGGTGGGAGATCTGACAGTACACAACCCATTGTATTAAGCTCACATTCTTTATCAATGTTCCATTATTGTCCAAAAATGAAGATTGGAATGGGTGGGCTATGATAATATTCAATAGGTAGCATCAATATAGTTTGGTGGTTTGTGAACGGAGAATGAAACGCTCTCTGGAGATGTACAACTGGAGTAACCAGGAGGAAATGTGATCACCAACAGCAGTGACGTGGGCACCAGCACGACTGGCAGAGGACATGGACAGAAAGGAGTCATCAGGCCACATGGTCCTGAAGCAGGTTCCAAGGGTTTGGGTTCTCCTAGGCTGAAACATGACATCAGAAACATTAGAGTGGGCGTACCTTTGGTCTAGTACCTCAGTACAACTCTGACCCCAAAATGAATATATAATCTGCCTCTCAGCTCCATCACAAATGAATGAGACTTGAGTGTGGACTGAGAAAGGTAAGAAAGACCCTTGTCCCCCGGCACATAAACTAATGCAGCATAACATCTGGTGGCATTTTTGGTGGGCTTTAAGAGATTTCTTAGGAAGAAATATCTGAAAAGCATTTCCATTTGGCAGTGTTTTCCAAACCTCTACTGGGACTCCCAGCCATGTCATTATTTTGTTTTTGCCCTGAACTAGCTCCTCTGTAGCCAAAGGCTTCATAAAACACAGGTTGATTCAGGTGTACCAGCTCTAGATACATCAAATACATGGACTGGCTGGGGGTACCTAGGAGATGTTTGGGAACCACTGCCCTATGGGGACAAACAGAAGATATGAGGGTCTGCGTAACTGTCCGCACAGCCTTTCTTCATTTGGAGCATAATTGACTTCTCTAAACAAGTCTAAGTTAATGAAAAAAAAAAAATGCCAGAGGATATTTTAAATGTTAACTACATTTCGCAATGTTACTACCAATGCTGGAAAAATAGTTAAGTAAAAAAACTCAAATTTGCCAGTATTGTGTGCAACACACAGAATTTCTGTAATAAAAAGATGAAAGTTATGTGGGGGTCGATATTTGTCATGGCAAATTTCCTGCCTGACAAAATCAACCCTACCCCCTTTATTTTGGGAATCAAAAGTCTGGAACTGTTCAAAATCCTTTTGGGACCTCCTGATGACCTATAGTTTGTGTAATAGAAAGCATTTCTCTGTATGGTCATAGGACTTTTGTGACAATTTTCCATTTATTTTTTCCCCTACAGGATCAAGGCTGGGGTTGAGAGAGCTCTAATCATAAAGGAGCGTGCAACTTACTCCAGCTATAAAGCTGATCAGACAGAACCGTTGGGCAGCAGATGAAGATGTGTACACATACAGACCTGCCCTGAGGAGGATGGAACAGAGGGATCAGCCATTACTAATGGACCAGCAGTGACTAATGGACCAGCAGTGACTAATGGACCAGCAGTGACAAATGGACCAGCAGTGACCAATAGACCAGCAGTGACTAATGGACCAGCAGTGACTATTGGACCAGCAGTGACTATTGGACCAGCAGTGAGCAATAGACCAGTGGTGACCAATGGACCAGCGGTGACTTTAAGCGCCAATAGGCAGTCAAGTTCAAAACAGTATGATTAGGTATTACGCACGTATATGTATAGAACCTTAAACTAATACAGAACGTCTAAAAGGCATGGAACTATCTTGACAAGTGGAATTAGTTGACCAGACACCATGTTAGATAATAATAAATAATAAAAAATAGGGAAAAGTATTGATGGACTGTTTCATGCCTGTTAGGGCTCGAACAAAATGGTTGGCATTTTTGTGAAGGGTTGAATAGTGGCTTTCGAATGACATATGGCTTTTGTGGCTACGTTGAGAAATGTTATTGATAACATTTATGTTGGATCAGCAGTGCCAAAAATGTGGTAGTCAATTTTATTGCTGTGAATTCATACAATCCATGCATCTATATAATTTGCTTTTGGCAAAAACAGTTTAGAGGAGAACTTAAAGTGCCGCCGAAACTGGTACCAATTTTTTAGTGTGGTTAGTACTACAGGGTTGTCTGGGTAACAAGAGGGAGATGTCGGGAGAGTGGAGCATAATAAGGCCGGGAGAGAAGAGGAGGAGCAGAAAAGTCCTTCTAGCATGCACCACAATGTATCTGGGGAGTGCAACAAAAATAGCGGTTTCTGGAGGTTGGCGGCCCAATAGTAATATAGAAAATTGGGAAGTGCGAGCCCACCACTGAATTTACATCGCTGAAGTAAAATCCTTTTTGGTGGCTTTCCAGCCCAAATGAAAGAAGAGACCGACTGTTTAATTGCTGTAAAAAAGGACCTACTGTAGTTAAGAACAAAGAAAAAGATTGGAAAAGATACATGAATATTTCATTTTAACAGCATTGATTTTCCCTATGAGAGAGGTAAGGTAACCCACCTCTTAAAATCAGCCTTCATCTGAATGAGAAGGGGGGAAAAGTTAGCTGAAAGGAGAGCCGGCAGTGAGTGAGTAACATTCACTCCTAGGTATTTGAAGCCCAAATCTGTTCATATGGCAGATCTCTCTGCTGAAGCAGTAATGCGGCTGGATTGATAATGTATCAGGACTTCAATTGACCAAACAGGGCGGTTGAAATATCAGCTGAAACGCTTTGAAAGACTTAAGATCCACTTGTGTAACCAGGGGGGAATTGGGCTCATCATCCTGGCCCTCCGAGTCCGCCACAGAGAGAGAGACGCTTGCCACAGTTTTCGTCCTGGATCTTGACGGATTGGGTATATTGAAACGCTGGTAATTGCTATTGATAAAATTTATGATTTGTAGATTTATTTTCCCTTTGTTGTTTGGTATGTAAAATATATAAGGATAGCAAGGTTTACTCTTTTTTTGGAGATAGCATAAATAATTCAGAGTCGTTCACATCTCAAACCGGAAGTCCTAACGTGTATCTGACCTAAATCATATGCTGTTGCCGTTATGTCTGGCAGAAGTTACTGGACCAAACATAGGCATGTATTAATAATTCTACAATCTTTTGAAAAGCATTCATGTTCAGGTGGCAATCTTAGGGACTCAGAAGTTTTGGAAGAATTTCAACCTGAATATAACTTTAATAATGATCCTAATCATGAATAATGTAATTATGTTTTTATGGACTGTCTGAGTTCATTTCTTCACAGCAATCTTTGTGATGATAGTGATGAGATAAATTATGCAAGTGATACATTTGATGAGGACGTAGAGGAAGATTCTGTAAAGCTATCAAAGTTGTTATGCAAGTGGGCATTGAGGAATAATGTGTCACATAACACCTTGATAGAGGTTCTCTGTCTGCTAAAGGAGTTCCATCCAAATCTACCAAAGCAAGCTCCTACTTTCCAACAAATCGCAAAATATCATTCAATGTCAAAAAACATTGAAAGCCAATACTTACATTGTGGCATTTTTTCCAGACAATAGCAAACAATATCAAAATTGACATCAACACAATTGGCCTCCCAAGTGAATTTTTATGGTTTACATACAAGAGCTCTTTGTAGTTGTGGCCAATTCTGGGCAAGGTCTCTTTGGAGCAGGAGCCATTTGTTATTGGAATTTTCTCTGGCAAAAGTAAACCATTGGATTTGGAGGAATATTTGTCTGACTTTGTGGAGGAGGTAAGGAGTCTACAGCAAGTCTTTGTAGTGGGAGGATTGACAGTTTCATTTGTGATGGCCAGCGGCCATCTTTGAGCCATCCTTTACCTGTCAGCCAATGTCCACCTTCAAGTCATCTTCTACCTGTGAGCCATGATCCACCTGTGAGCCATCTTTCACATGTGAGCCATCTTCCCCCTGTGAGCCACGATCCACCTGTGAGCCACGATCCATCTCTGAGTCATCTTCCACCTATGAGCTACTCTCAGTCTGGTAGCTACCCTATGCCTGTGAGCCAGCCTTTTCCTGTGAGACACTGTGCATCTCTGAGCCATCTTTCATCTGTAAGCCACTCTCAGTCTACAGGTATGTTTTGTATAGTGAAAAACTGAAGATCACTTTTGATGCTGTAGAATGTGTAATTGTCACGGGAGTGTTCAGTAAAACAATAAGGTATTCATTTACAAATTTACATAAATAGAAATCTTCGGCCAACATTTGTCTCGGGCTTTGCTGACAACAATAGTATTGTTTTTTGCCATGGTTATGGTTTTCAACTCTTCAGAACCATTCATAATTTTTCCATCTGTTCCTGGCAGTCAAAGTCTTAATGCTGCATCATGCTGGCCCACAGATATTGTAGGGTGACCATACATCCTCTTTTTCCCGGACATGTCCTCTTTTTGGACCTAAAAAAACGATTTTGAAATCCCCCAAAATGTCTGGGATTCGGCTTTTGCTTTCTACAGTCGTCATTCATTGTGTGTGTTTTTGAAAATTTGTATTTACCACCCACTGCGGGTGTACATCTGCCTCCCGCTCCTGTCCTCTTTTTTGAAAGCTAAAATATGGTCACCCTAAAATTTTTCTAAAATTTCCTCACACAGTGTACATTGCACACTTTGTCTTTTTTTTTCTTTCAGGTATTGAGAGATATTTAGTGAATGCTCTTGAGGAAATCAAGGACCAACTGACAAGACTTGGAAGAACAGTGGCCTGTTTCTCTCGATCCAGTACTGCAGAGGTGACATTATCTGATTACATCGTGCTACCGTTACAAAGCTACAGAGGTCTGGATTACCTGCAAAAAAAAATCAAGCACCATCAAAGTTGAAAGGACTTGATAAAACTAAATAGCTTAGTTAATTTCATTATAAATACAGTAATTTGTTGCTTTATATTACCCATTACAAATCTCTGTTTCTATTGAAATAATATATTTTTTCATTTGATCTATTCTGTATATCTAGATTACCTATCTGGGGACCATTGGTGAGTGTGATGTTCAAGTTACAACCAGGCGGAAAATGGAAGCATTGATCAGCCATGTACTGGCCAGAGATTTGATTTGATTTATTTAATTGTATCAAAAATGCCTTACACACATGAAAAGACATCAAATACAATCGAGGATAAAAACACAATAAAGTCCAGGACTCATTTCAATTGTGGTCATCAACATATAACATCTGTAGACAAGACACTTACGGAACATAAAAGCATTATTCTTTTTATAAGTAAGAAATAAAAACAGTAACTGGCCCCCAGCTCTATTCTGCTACACTCTCTACTAACCAGGCCTGCCTTGATTCTCTTCTTGAAAGATTTCATGATAATCTGCCAGTCTAACTGGTTCCACTGAACTGCTACTATATAGGCAATGGTTCCTTTCCCTAACACTTTCTGAAAATTATAAGGACACAGGTCTGATATGCTGCCACGGGTGTACATTTTGTGGTGTTTTACCTTAGTAATAAGACATGACAAAAAAATGGGACACTACCAGATAGTATTTTATGGATCATAGTCAGCCTTGACATAATAACACGAGACTAAACAAGGAGCCAGTTTAGCTCAGCAAATTGTGACCTACCTATATGAGACCTATGGCCCACGTTCATAACTCATATTAATTTAATCTGTGCTGTTTGCAGCCTCCCTTTAAGGAACTTCAAACCATGAAGTACATGCAAATTCAAAATGATTTAAAATAAGGCATTTCTTAAAATTATCATTAAGGCTAAAAACATTGTGAGTCTG
The DNA here is from genome assembly GCA_016801145.1 of Umbra pygmaea. Taxonomy (NCBI): domain Eukaryota; kingdom Metazoa; phylum Chordata; class Actinopteri; order Esociformes; family Umbridae; genus Umbra; species Umbra pygmaea. The sequence goes on along the minus strand of JACXGM010008653.1, from coordinate 14,072 downwards.
GTGACTTTACTCAGAACACCATCCCAACCGTGAGGCATGGAGGTGGAAACATCATTCTTTGGGGATGCTTTTCTGCAAAGGGGACAGGACGACTGCACTGAATTGAGGGGACGATGGATGGGGCCATGTATTGCAAGAGCTTGGCCAACAACCTCCTTCCCTCAGTAAGAGCATTGAAGATGGGTCGTGGCTGGGTCTTCCAGCATGACAACGACCTGAAACACACAGCCAGGGCAACTAAGGAGTGGCTCTGTAAGAAGCATCTCAAGGTCCTGGAGTGTCCTAGCCAGTCTCCAGACCTGAACCCAAGAGAAAATCTTTGGAGGGAGCTGAAAGTCTGTATTGCCCAGCGACAGCCCCAAAACCTGAAGGATCTGGAAAAGGTCTGCATGAAGGCCAAAATCCCTGCTACAGTGTGTGCCAACCTGGTCAAGAACTACAGGAAACATATGATCTCTGCAATGGCAAACAAAGGTTTCTGTACCAAATATTGAGTTGTGCTTTTTCTGATTAATCAAATACTTATGTCATGCAATAAAATGCAAATTCATTATTTAAAAATCATACAATGTGATTTTTCTGGATTTTTGTTTTGGATTCCGTCTCTCACAGTTGAAGTGTATCTATGATAAAAATGACAGAACTCTACATGCTTTGTAAGTAGGAAAACCTGCAAAATCATCAGTGTATCAAATACTTGTTCTCCCCACTTTAATTATATTGATTGCAGCACTTCGGAATGTAATGTAACTCTAGAGACCCATTGAGACAATGTAAAAAAAAAAGATGTGCATTAGTCACCCATCTACAGTCTCTGAACACCCCACTCCATTCTTCTATGGTGGGGGGGTTGCCGAACATAAAAATAATCACATGTTGTATAATGTCAATTATATAGAATTGATCCAATCAAACATTTAGTGTTGACAATTAAATATCATTACATTAATAGCTGTTGACTCACACTGGCTTCTCTCTAAAAACAGAGGCCTGTGGTCTAGTAGCAGTGGTGAGGTGAGAAATGTGTGTGTGTGTGTGTGTGTGTGTGTGTGTGTGTGGTGAGGGGTCTTTAGTGACAATCTTCCGTTCATCGTTTCCCCTACAGGATCAAGGCTGGGGGTGAGAGAGCTCTTATCATAAAGGGGCGTGCAACTTACTCCAGCTATAAGGCTGATCATAAGAACGCTTGGGCAGCATATGAAGATGTGTACACGTACAAGAGCTGTCCTTTGAGAGAAAATTGATAATCGTGTACCCCTATAGACTGTTCTGTGAGAGAACATTGAAAATATTTTACACATTGACTGCCCTGTGTGAGAACACGGAACATCTGAACAGAATGAGATTGGTTCTGGCGTTTTTCACTTTACTCTCTGTGACAACATGGAGGACTGGGGACTGTGAGTTCTCTCTTTTTATGACTGTGTGTCTGTGTGTCTGTGTTTAATGTATGTACTGTATGGAATCTGTGAAAACCAGTCATGTATACCAATGAAATTACTTACTGTCTTTCTCTTCCCTGGGCAGGCTTTGCAAATGTCAACTGCGTTTGTTATCGTTGGTCTACGAGCAAACCCAGAATTGAAAACATAGAGAAATACACTGAACAAACCAAAAGGCTGTGTTCCATTCATGCCATAGTGTGAGTATCCTACATCTACATTCTCTACACAGTTAAATAAGTCAAAATTGTAATCAAAGGTTGTCGGTTCAATTCCCCAGTGGGATCAAGTGAATTTCCCTGTACTTACATAGATGTATCTCCTTCCAGGTTACACACAAAGGCTAATAAAAAGATCTGCGTCGATCCAGGTAAAGATTGGGTGAAAAATGTAATAGATAAGATTGATGCCAAGAGGATCAAGAAAGATGAGGTGAAAGGAACAGAGGGATCGGCCATTACTGATGGACCAGCGGTGACTAATGGAGCAGCAGTGACTAATGGAGCAGCAGTGACCAATGGAGCAGCAGTGACTAATGGAGCAGCAGTGACTAATGGAGCAGCAGTGACCAATGGAGCAGCAGTGACCAATGGCCAGATAGTGAACAATGGACAGACAGTAAACAATGGACAGATGAGGTCCCGTAGACCAGGAAGAGGACTAAAGAGTGTGGGGAAAAATAGAAACGGTAAAGTGAGGAAAAGAGGAGGGAAGAGAGGCGGCAGAGGGTGCAAGCAGACAGGGTTAAACAAACCAAGTAACTGAGCACAGTAATGTTAGGGCCATTTAAGGGACTTCTGCATTTAGGAGAGGGAGAAAACAAGCTAAAGAGCAAGACATTGGCAATGACATCTACCTATGCTTGCATGTTATGAATCAAATGTTATCCCTTATTTTATTTGAAATGTTTGCCGATGCAAAATTCTTCAGAACTTCCGCCGTAAATGCTAAATGAGATGCTGTTTTAGTAAAATACTGTATTAAAATATTTGCACAGAACTTTTAATATTATGTGTATTCTTGCCCTGCCTGTTAGAGCATTGGTTACTTAGAATGATACTTTTTGGAATGTAGTCTAGTGTAGTTATCCTTTCTCAGATCTGCTTCTTCTGATAAATAACTAGAACATGTAAATTATGTTTGTTTAAATTATGTTATAATTTAAATTATTCACCTTGCTACGGTACCTCTATATTGTTTTTCTATTTTTCATATTTGTGGTCAACCTAACATGTTGACGTTATTGAGTTAATAAAATAATGTTACCATCAAAGAGATATCAATCTGGCAGTTTTTTTAACCATTAGTTTTTTCCAGAAAATAACAACATGGGATTATTCCAATCCAGATCAAGGATTAGACCAATCAGAAGACTTCTGACTAGATCAAAAATAACTAGAAAGGGGCAAACGTGTAAACACAGCCAAAGGTTACAGATTTCACATTTCCTGTGATACAGGTCTCCATGTTGCCATCTTTCAGCAAGACTACAAGGTTTATTTTTTTCAACAGACACTGTTATACAGAGCGATGTACGGTACTTGAGGTACTAGAGATAAACGTCTAAGGACAAAATGGCAGACTTTTCAAATTGATGGCTTAGCTTCAGTTCAGTCCCCGTTCAGTTACTGCTCAGTAGCTCTAACAACCAGGGTAACTGCTAAACCATTCTAATTCTTGTTTGAATCCAACCGAATAATCTTTCAGCAAAAAGTCTTTCTTCTTTGCTTACCACTTGTCCAATAAACCAAACCAAAGTGTCCAAAAAATGTCTTTAAAGACAAACTTTTAAAATAATTTACAGGGAACAAAATGAGTTGTAATCTCAATTTGTTTTTACTATTAAAGGGTTAGATTAATCTGGTGGTTCCTAAACATAATTTGTTTTTATTTTTCAAGAAAATATTAGGATTATTCTGGGGTGTGGAATACTGGGTTTAGTCGCTGCAATGCAGAACAGTCTACGTCATGTGAGCGCCCTTCACCATCCCGCATCTGTCCAGGGAGTTGCAGCGATGCCTACAAGAAAGGTTTAAAGGGAAATTGGACAACACCAATTGGTAGGGGAAAGAAAATTGGGAGAAAACACAAAAAAATCATAGGATAATTCTAATCCAGATGTTTCAATACCAGTTATTTGAACAGGCTTACTCCTTGCCAACTACTCAACAAGTTGTTGTACTACATGTACAGTCTTAGGAAACAAGAAGGAGTTAACTTCATTCATCAGGTTGTAATAATTTAATTACGTTAAAGGAATTAATAATTTATGCTATAATCCACAACGCCCAGCCTACTATGCATAGTAGTTATTTTTATGTATTTGTGTTAGTTATTATTCATTGCATTGCATTAAGTTTTAGATTCTCTGTAAAATATGTGGAATGTCCCTTTAAGTGTTTGTGACACCTCTCTGGTTTGGCCATTTCTGAGGATAGGGTGTAGGTTAGGCTGGTATTTTGTAGATCTGATGATTAATGATTACGTTCAGCCGTGTTTTATTAGCCAATTAGTATGCTCAGGATAAAAGTTGGCTAGACTAGAAAGAGATGTCGATCATTGTATATACAGTATGTTAAGTTGTTATCTGTTCACTGTGAAGACTGTTCGGGAGCTACTATGTGCAGTTGTGAGCAGTGAGTCCCTTAAGTTTGGAAGGTAATGCGTATGCTCTGTATTTATGTTTAGCTGTCAGTGTCCGTGCCACTGTTTAAGAGCACATAAGCTATATAAATATAATCATTGTGCACTCGCTTGAGGCGTACCCTGCAACCTGTTTATGTTAGTCTCCGGATGTGTCAAAAATAAAATCTACGTCAATACCATCTGCTATCTATCTTCCTTTGGTCACCCTACTTACTCTACACATAACCCTGACACATATGATCAGGTCAAAAGAAAATTAATTGTCCCTCCCTTATGATAACTTTACCTAATTTCATATCATCATTGATATAGTTATGTTGATATTTTTTTCTTGTGATGTTGATGGTTATTCCTGCTACCGTAACTGGGTAGTATGTGCTGAAGACCATCTATATAGACTAGAGTTGAACCAGACTTCAGCAAGCACGCTCTTGAGGAGTTTACATCAATTGCTTATATTATACTGTTTGTTCAATCTTCATAACAGGTAATGTAGCTATTGGCTACCAGTAGATGAATATAAAGATTTAAGGGCCACGTTGTTCTAAATATGTTATCTTTTCACTAGAACTGAAGTGTATCGTTGTTGGCCACAAATACACACACCACTTCCTGAACTTTCTAGAATCGAGTTCGTACTATAGTGCTTAAGTGCAGACATGGTTTCAACCACAGGTGAAATGTAAGTATTAGTTTGTTCTAAAGAGAGACACAAAATACAAATAAATATATATTTGTGCCAAAATTTACTGAAGAGGAGAGCCTGACATAAATGTTTTTATTTAAAAGCATTTTCCTGAAAATTTCAAAAACATTTTCCTGAGAATATTCAGAAAATGTTTTATGATCTCTACACAATAAGTTGCTTAATGTTTCTTTTACTTGTTATTTCTGCCCCATATATTGACAGTTACTCTGTCATTACTGTTCTTTTGACTTTGTAGGAAAAGATTGGAAAATAATCCAAGTGTTTTAACGTGGAAGTGTTTCCACTTCTTCGTCATGCTAGCATGATGTCACTGCCATGGTGACTAACAAGGGAGCATGTATTTCTCATATTGTGGTGTGCATAGAAACAACAGTGGGTGTCCTTAGCTTTCTTTTCTGTCGGACAAACCACATATTTCTCCTGCTTCACTTCTTACTTAACCACAAACACTTCACACACACATACATAAAGTACATACATACCTACAGTACAGTACATACATGAATAAGTTACGTAGCATACAGTACATATACACATATGCATACACATATACATAGACATACAGTATATATAATCACATACAGTAACACTAACACCTAATTTGAAAATCAGTTTAAAAAACTGGCCTAATTCATCCAACCCTTAGGGGATGTGGTAAAGGCAGATTTAATCAGCTACACAGTATGTGAAAGCCTCATAACAAAGAGGCTTAATAACAACAACAAGACTTGAAGATGCACTATATAACTTTCATCTTATTTGTTTTCGTGGGCCAAATCTCACATATATATAAAAAAAAAATCTAAATTACACTCTAAAAACAAATGGTGCTTAATAGCACTAAAAGTGTTTCATGGCTTGTAATCATAGGGGAACCACTTTAGGTGCTATATAGCACATATTTTAAAAAATGGTGTTATGTAGAACCATAATAAGTGCCATATAGTACCTTAAGCACCCCAAAGAACTGCTAAAGAACAGCTGTAGAAACTAACTGGGCTTAACAGGTTCTTTAAATGCTATTGGTGCTATATAACACCATAACCACTGCAAAGAACCCCTGAAGAACCACTGAAGAACCATTTGTTTTTTAACAATATGGGGACAATGTAACCAATTTCTGAAAATAATCATTATTATTTTGTCCATTATATGCATTGGTTGCTAGTTAGATATTGTGAAATTATTATTTAGCTATTCTAATATTGAGTATATTTTGTAATACTTTTGTGTAGTTTTCTAAATAGTTACATACTACAAGTTTAAACAATGCGGTTTGAAACCTCCAAAAAGAAATTATACATTCAAAATATAATATGATAGTGTTGGCAAATATTTAGGTCATCAAATAAACTGATACTTAACCAATGTAAAACCGTTTTATGTGTGACTTCAACAAACCACACGTACTGTAGTAGGGCACAGAATGATGTGACGCGACAGTGGTGGAACGGTAGTGAAGGTGTTACCAAGTGTTTTACTGAGGGGAGTGGAAAACACAATGTGGTATAACAGAGCATATTCTACACCTCAAACACTCATAACCCAGCTGCCCACCCAAAACTATATATCTCCCATTATAACAGACAGTGCTTTCACTTTCTTCCCACACATTTTACATATTCAACATTCACCATTACATAGTAGTGTTCATCACCCGCTAACCGACTTCTCCATGCTACAGTACAGCCACACATGAACATTCAGTGATTCAGTGGAAAGACCCCAGTGAACTTTCCCCCTGTTAACCACTGATCATCTAGACACCTCCACCATGGGGATGGACTAGCTTTAAAAAGATAATCTTATACAAGACAGATTCTACTATATCCATCGTTTTTTGTGACAATAATAGGGAACAGTTTTCACGTTTGGTATACCTGTAGAATCACAAAAAAGCCAAAATTAAATAAATTAACAATTGTAATAATGTCAGCTATTTTCTATCTACAGTACTATTATTGCAACAATTTGGACGTTCAGTTGATTTCCTGACCACTAGTAACGTTTTCCACGCTAATCATTTATAATCAAGCAACAATTCTGATCCATCAGTATGTTTATTTTCTATATAAATTCCTAGTCTAATTAACCCTTTAATGTCCTTGCTGCAAAAAAAAACATTGTGTGCTCTACCAAACGGTTGAGTCAAACATTAAAGGGTTAAATAAATAGTCTGGCTAACACTGGGCATGACAGTGCTAAACTGGACAATAGTGCCATATGGTCAGAACTGATAAGCTTGTTCTGTTTTAGGGTTAATTGTCAAATAGAAGGTATAGGTAACAGCTAATTAAAATGTGTACTTTCTAGCATGGTCAGATATGAGAACCATGGAAATGATGAGCAACAAAACAAGCTAATCTCTGCCTGGAAGTCCCTTCCTCCAGAATCCATCACTATCACACTCTCTTTCTCTCACACAAACTATGACTTTCTCATGGGCTACAGCAGCAGAAGACCAGACCGGCGCCACTCCTGTCATTAGGGATGGACTAGGAAAAAATTCGGCCCGCAGTTTTGCGGATGCAACAGCCTGTCCATTTCAGCCTACTTTCACTTGTTTTAATACGTCCGACCGGCCGTCAAAGTAAAAAATCCCCGTTCGGGAAAACTCTCCCGATCCTCCCGATGGCCCGATCCTCCCGATGATCCTCCGCCCCTGCCTGTCATCAAAGAACAGGATAGAAGATTGACAATAGAAGATTGGAAAATGTTGCCTTGCCTGATGAGTCTTGATTTCTGCTGCAACTTTCAGATGGTAGGGTCAGAATTGGGCTTAAACAACACGAATGCATGGATGCATCCTGCCTTGTTTCAATGGTTCAGGCTGGTGGTGGTGGTGACATGGTGTGGGGGATATTTTCTTTCCACACTTTGGGCCCCTTAGTACCAATTGACCATCATTTAAATTCCACAGCTTACCTGAGCATGTTTGCTGACCATGTTAATCCCTTTTTGACCAGAGTGTACCCATCTTCTAATGGCTACCTCCACCAGGATAACTCCCTCCAGCACCATGTCACAAAGCTTACATCATCTCAAACTGGTTTCTTGAACATGACAATAAGTTTACTGTACTCAAATGGCCTCCACAGTCACAATATCTCAATCCAATGGAACAACTTTGGGATGAGGTGTGTTGGGACTAATTTTAAATGAGCTTCTTATAAAACAGTTTAAAGCAGTTTAGAATGTTATAAGTAAGTTGAGAGTTTTATATACATAAATCTTCATCCGCTTATCCTGGAGCGGTTTGCGGGGGTAGCAGCTCCAGCAGGTGACCCAAAACCTCCCTATCCTGAGAGTGTTATAGCAGGGTTAAATTATATCAAACTCTGGCGCCTGTGGTTTAATGATATAAGTGCTTATCAAGATCAGTCAGCACTTTTCTCCTTCAGGCAGACAGTCAATGCCAATCATACTGCATATGACTACAGGCCACAGTTAGCTCATAGCTCTTATGTTAGTCTGTGGTAGTACCCCAGATCGAATGTATATGTATTCATGCCATTCAGGCTAGCAGGTCAGGGTGACATAGTATCTGCTTCTTGAAGTAAGGAATATGCTTGAAGATGACCAAATGTCTAGTGTGCCTGCTGACAATATGTGAATATACCAGAAAGTCTTGTCCCTAAGTATACAGGCCAACTGATGGGGATGATCGGGGCAATCTCTGTACGATCTGTTACCGACCTGTGGTAAAACCTGTCTATCTGAATGAAAGGGCTCTATTTTAACAATATAAGCACACAGCGTGAAGCGCATGGCGCAACTGCGCTTTGGGCGTGTCCAAATCCACTTTTGCTAGTTTGATGGTGGAAAAAAGGGTCCATGCCCTGGGCGCATGGTCTAAAAGCATTGTACTTAGTGTCTTCATTAATTCATAGGTGTGTTTTGGGCGTAACATGCAATAATCCAATTTAGCACATTGCTATTATGATGGCGGATTTGCACCGTCACATTTTTATTTGTAATATTTGGCATGTTCTGCTAAGCTTCCCTGTGTGTGTGCAACAAGCATTCAGGTGCATTTGACTAATTTGCTGTTAAAATGCAATGACATGCTGCGAAATCCATTGACTTTAGACCAGGTTTTTGTTGGTCAATGGCGCAATCACTTTCCGATGCCTCAAGATAGCAATACACCCAGAATTATCCTGAACACACCTCCCTGTAAGACCAGCACGCCCATGGGCGCAAATATGGGCGCAGGTGCATTTGTTATATAAACAACACGGGCGCCGTACGAGAAATTAACAACTGCCTCGGTCTTAAACTAGCAAAGACACGCTTTGTGTTGCGTTGTGCCGGGTGCAAGATAGGGCCCAAAGAAACCAAGAAACTTTTCCAGCAGTTCACCCTCTCAGATGGACTTCGAGATTTGAATTATGGATGTGCAGCGGAAAAATCTGCCTCAACTGCGTGATGCAATAAGGTCAATATGGACCAAAATCTCTGAGAAAGGTTTCCAGCACCTTGTTGAATGTATGCCCCAAAGAATAAAGGCAGTTCTGAAGGTAAAAATGGATATAATCCAGTACTAGCAAGGTGTACCTAATGAAATGGCCAGTGAGTGTGTGTGTGTGTGTGTGTGTGTGTGTGTGTGTGTGTGTGTGTGTGTGTGTGTGTGTGTGTGTGTGTGTGTGTGTGTGTGTGTGGGTATAAATATATAAATACACACAGCATATTAATGTATATTATTGTGTTTTATTTTATATTCTAAACATGTTGCCAAATAAAAGCATGTAAGGTTTACTGACAAATTGACTGACACACATAATGACAAAAATAACACAATTAACAAATTCACACCATGAATTCTATTTAAGAATTCATAAGTATATAGAGACATTAAAGTGACATGCTAAAGCAGGCTAGTTGAACACACTGTTGTAATAATAATTACATAAAATAAAATAGTTGTCAGAACCAGTGAGCTGTACTACCTATATAGCAAATGTAGTAAAGCTAATTGACAAAATTAAATAAATTAAATTGGCCCTAAAATCTTTGTAGTGTACAGATCTTTTTACTGTATACTTGCCATTACCTGTAACTCAACTTCAATAGGCTATCCCAGAGATACTTGGGCTCTTGCTACTGTCAGTATTTGCTAGTTAGCTAACCTTATATCTAAAACAATTCTGGTGATATGAAAATTATGACTAAGTATTTAGATAATACTTATTGGTGTTACAGTTTTTTATGTTTCAATTTGATTCTGCTATTTCACTTTTGTCTGGCAGTGGCTGCTTTTACCAATGGATCCTTTAACACAATCAACAAATTTACACTGTTTTATTAATTAAATAAAAAGTATATTGAGATATTAAAGTGACAGTGCAAATATATATATTTTAAAAGATTTATGTTATGAACATTCAAAGTCACAAGAATGATTTAAAGAAAAACTGGAAAATCCCCCTTGTTGACAGACGGTTAAAGTCTTTGAGAAAGTCTGAGACGCAGCTGCGTGGTAAAGGTTTAAACTTTGATGATGAGGGGGGCCCTGAAAAGGAGATGGCCCTAAAGGGGGCCCTGGAATTTATCGATAGAGCCCGTGCAGTTCCTTTTATGGGGCCCAGAAATTCTGTCTACGGCGCTGGTGGGAAGCAATGTTAAAGGTGCATTAAGATAAAGACCTTAGGACAGGTATCTCATTTGCAGTTCAGCCCATTGCTCTATTTCAATCATTCTTGTACCGAAATCAGCACAGTACATATGATCCCAAGACTATCCCTACAAGTAGTCGCACATATTAAACCATCTAATGTGCCTTCGGTTTAGAAGTCTGTGGTAAGAGCGAAGACAGGATGTCATATTTAAAGTCTTCCATCTTTATGCACATTCACTGATTGGCGTTGTGAGCTGAACGTCTTGTTTTCGGAGGGTTGTTTTTCGCTGGTCGTGCAATTGTGGTGGTTGTTCTAGTATTAGTAGCAGCTGATCTGATGTCATTTTTGTTCGGTGTGTGAGTCTTGTTCTTGTTTTTCAGGTATTTCATGGTTTTCGTTGACCAAGGTTTGGAAATGTCAGCACAGATTCGTTTGCCTTTTACAGTAACAAACCTGGGGAAGAACAGGTTTGAAAAATTTTTAGTCAAGGACCAACAGACGCAAAACCGAAATGCTTCCTATAAATAAATAAAATAAATGTGTTACTGAGATGCATTCTAAAAGCATTCATAAGAACTCAAATAATCACAAGGTTATGAGAACTTACGTTACTGCTTTGATGTTACACATGGCTGTGTCCTGTAGGTAAAAGTCCTTGATCAGTTCTCGACGAACCGTTGTGCCTTTAACCTCTGTACAGCATGTGGTTATTGCTCCACTGGCTACAAAAAACAACAGTTTCATCACCAATTTCATCACCCTCATAATCTTCATACATTTGCATCGAACTTAAAAAGCATCACATTACTTCTCATCAATTCCTGTTATTTACACCAGACATGATCTAATCAAACGGATGATAAGAGAGTACACAGACCTTGAGCAGAAGTAGTGGACAGCAGTAGAGTCCAGGTGAAAGGAAGCAGAATAGATAGTAGGGCCACCATGTTGTCTGAATAGCTACTGTAGCTCGGAGTTTAGTCACAAGTGAGACCTTTGCCAGATGCAGTTCTTATTGAGCCCACCTACTACATACACACTCATATGCAGAGATGACCTACCTACTGTATATGCAAATACCTTTCCTACTCAGAGCGTATCACGGTGTGTTTCCTCCCACAGACCCTCTAACCATGAGGCCTGTTTCCCCCCACACTGTCACATCAGTGCTGACTGTAGGACGTTTCCACAGTGCAGTTAAGTGAACTTGGTGTTCACACATTAAAGCATGGAGACTGCTTTAATACATCCCTTTGGTGTGAGATGTGTTGTATTTAAATTCATTAAATTCATTATTTCCCTCAACATTCTACAACCAATACCCCATAATGACAAGGTGAAAGAGGTGTTCGAAAGCAAATTTATTAAAAAGTTAAAAGTACATAATTATTCACAGCCTTTGCCCTGACACTCAAAAACCATCCTGTTTCCACTGAAAATCCTTGAGGTGTTTCCACAACCTGATTTGACTCCACCTGTGGTAAATTCAGTTGATTGGACATGATTTGGAAAGGCACACACCTGTCTATATTAGATCTTACAGTTACCAGTGCATGTCAGAGCACAAACCAAGCCATAAAGTCCAAGGAATTGTCTGTAGACCTCAGAGACAGGATTGTATTGAGGCACAGATCTGGGGAAGGGTACAGAAGAATATCTGCAGCCTTGAAGGTCCCAATGACCACAGTGGCCTCCATCATCCGTAAATGGAAGAAGTTTGGAACTACCAGGACTCTTCCTCAAGCTAGCCGCCTGGCCAAACTGAGCGATCGGGGAAGGCTTTCGTCAGGGAGGTGACCAAGAACCCAATGGTCACTCTAACAGAGCTCCAGCATTTTATTGAGCACCTTCCAGAAGAACAACCATCTCTGCACTCCACCAATCAGGCCCGTATGCTAGAGTGGCCAGACGGAACCCACTCCTCTGCTTGCCTGGAGTTTGCCAAAAGGCACCTAAAGGACTCTCAGACCATGAGAAACAAAATTATCTGATCTGACAAGGCACCTCTAATCATCTGGCCAATACCATCCCTATACTGAATCATGAACTGGACGACTAGTCAGGATCAAGGGAAAGATGAATGCAGCAATGTACAGAGACATCCTAGCTGAAAACCTCCAGAGCATTCTGGATCTCAGACTGGGGCAAAGGTTCATCTTCCAACAGGACAACGGCCTGAAGCACACAGCCAAGATAACTAAGGAGTGGATACAAGACAAATCTGTGAATGTCCTTGAGTGGCCCAGCCAGAGCCCAGACTTGAACCTGATTGAACATCTCTGGAGAGATCTGAAAATAGCTGTGCACCAACACTCCCCATCTAACCTGATGGATCTTAAGGTCCTGCAAAGAAGAATGGGAGAAACTGGCCAAAAATTTGTGTGCCAAGCTTGTAGCATCATACTCAAAAAGACTTGAGGCTGTAATTGCTGCCAAAGGTGCTTCAACAATGTTTTGAGCAGAGGCTGTGAATAATTACATACATATGCTTTTTTCCTTTTTAATTAAAAAAATACATATTTTTTCAAACACACTTCTTTCACATTGTCATTATAGGGTATTGTTTGTAGAATTTTGAGGGAAATATTTCATCTAATCTATTACGGAATAAGGGTGTAATACACTCACCTAAAGGATTATTAGGAACACTCATTAAATTTCTCCTTAATGCACTGATCTACTCAACCAATCACATGGCAGTTGCTTTAAATGCATTTAGGGGTGTGTTCCTGGTCAAGACAATCTCCTGAACTCCAAACTGAATGTCAGAATGGGAAAGAAAGGTGATTTAAGCAGTTTTGAGCGTGGCATGGATGTTGGTGCCAGAAGGGCCGTTCTGAGTATTTTACAAGCTGCTCAGTTACTGGTATTTCCACGCACAACCATTTCTAGGGTTTACAAAGAATGGTGTGAAAAGGGAAAAACATCCAGTATGCGGCAGTTCTGTGGGCGAAAATGCCTTGTTGATGCTAAAGGTCAGAGGAGAATGGGCCGACTGCTACAAGCTGATAGAAGAGCAACTTTGACTGAAATAACCACTCGTTACAACCGAGGTATGCAGCAAAGCATTTGTGAAGCCACAACACGCACAACCTTGAGGCTGATGGGCTACAACAGCAGAAGACCCCACCGGGTACCACTCATCTCCACTACAAATAGGAAGAAGAGGCTACAATTTGCAAGAGCACACCAAAATTGGACAGTTGAAGACTGGAAAAATGTTGCCTGGTCTGATGAGTCTCGATTCCTGTTGAGACTTTCTGATGGTAGAGTCAGAATTTTGCGTAAACAGAATGAGAACATGGATCCATCATGCCTTGTTACCACTGTGTAGGCTGGTGGTGGTGCTGTAATGGTTTGGGGGATGTTTTTTTGGCACACTTTAGGCCCCTTAGGGCTTCGTGCACTGGATGTGCATCCCACAAATCTCCATCAACTGCAAGATGCTATCCTATCAATATTAGGGGTGCAACGGATCAAAAAACTCACGGATCGGATCGATCCTCGGATCAGGGTCACGGATCGGATCATTTTTCGGATCAGCAAAATAAAAAAATAATTGGAATTTTTTTGTTAGTTGTTTTTATAATTTTCAATGGTTATGATGAGCAATATGAGAGAGAAATGTGGTTAATACTGATCGTTGTTTAGGTACAT
>JACXGM010008652.1:0-28641 GCA_016801145.1 Umbra pygmaea | reverse complement strand
ATCCCCACCCATCATCCCCACACATCATCCCTATCCATCATCCCCACACATCATCCCTACACATCATCCCTATCCATCATCCCCACACATCATCCCTATCCATCATCCCCACACATCATCTCTATCCATCATCCCCACACATCATCCCTATCCATCATCCCCACACATCATCCCTATCCATCATCCCCACACATCATCTCTATCCATCATCCCCACACATCATACCTATCCATTATCCCCACACATCATCCCTATCCATCATCTGACACATTATCCCATCCCTTAATCCATAACCATTATTCTAAAAAAGGCTTTTTATATCCTCGTGCTCACACTCAACTCAGGGTTGCTTTGACTCAGAGATGACTGAACTAATTGTTAAAAATTTGAAATCCATTCTTGATTTATGATTTACCACTGGACCATGAATTGTACCATTCAACTCAGCAGTATGTCCTGAAGTTGATGTGTTTACCAAACACCTAGCCACAATTGGGGAAGTCACCCTCTGAGTTTCGTCATCAACACATGATCACAGAGGGCACTCCGAATGAGGGGGTAGGGTGTAGGGGTAGATTCGGGACTCACAGAAGAACAAGCTGTGTCATAACAACAGACTCCTCCTCTTGGACACTGGATGAGTGTTACATGAGACTATATAGGGAGGGTCTGATTACTGGGACTCTGGCACCACCTTCTGGAATTTTTGTTTCATGTCTCCATTCACTCATGTTGGCTGTCTTTTAGCTACTTGTACACACACCTGTCTAGTATGTATAATTATTGTCTCACACCAGTTTGTGTTTGAACCACTCAGGTATTCTAATGTATATAGTCTATTTTCTTTCCAGATTTAGTGTGCTTAATTGATAATCCTGTTATGATGTTCTGCAGGCATGTATGCTTCACACTCCCATGAGGCACTACGATCAGTGTGCTATGAGTATTCGCCCTGAGAATGTTTAAATCTATATAAACTCAGGTATTGCTCATCCGTGTTGTACTATGTTAATGTAATAGTGAGCAGTGCTTAATTTGGGCCAGATCCATTAGCTCATGAACATGATTTGTCTTTTTCAATACTGATTTTCATCAGCACTGGAAACATTTGAATAAAACCCGTTCAAAGTTTAATAATATGATCTCTTCCTTCTCCGTATTCATTTCGCATACCAGTAAAAGCTATCATGAACAGTATAAGTACCGTATAAGCCAAACTGATTCCAGACACTTCGGTAAAGTAAGACAGAAATGGGCAGATTTGCAAGATTCACGGTTTGCGTCATAAGCCAAATGTTTTAATTACACCATAGGCAGCTCTATCTTACCGTAGTAAGGTAGACAACAAGCTGCAACACGGTTTTCATCTGAAAGAACCATCAAAATATGTGGATAAATAAAGTGCACCAATGTGAGCGTTCTCCCTTCAGCCGAACGTCTAGGCACGGTCTATAAAGTGTTTTCAAATAGAAATATATAATAAATAGGCAGAGCAATCTTTTCTAGAATTAGCAGTTGTAGTAAGTTGATAGAGAGGCCATAGATGTTTGGAGGGATTTTGGAAGCAATCGACTCAATTACAGTGAAGCTAGTGAATTATTTCCAATAGAAATATACAATAAAAAGGCAGAGCAATCTTTTCTAGAATTAGCAGTTGTGGTAAGTTGATAGGGAGGCCCTAGAAGTGTGGAGTAATTTTGGAAGGAATAGACTCAATTACAGTGAAGCTATTGAATTATTTCCAATAGAAATATACAATAAATAGGCAGAGCAATCTTTTCAAGAACTAGCAGTTGTAGTTAGTTGATAGGGAGTCCCTAGATGTGTGGAGGGATTTTGGAAGCAATAGACTGAATAACAGTGAAGCTATTGAATTTATATCAGAATAAAAATATATTATAAATAGGCATAGCAATCTTTCTGCTGCTACCGCGATCCCGCGAGATACCGCAATATCACGCACAGAGCACAACATGTATAGCCTAGCAGCCGAGAGTAGCAGCCATCAGGCAAGTGTTATTTAAATATACTTCTGGTGTACTTACAAACTTTTCAATGCCTCGTTTTATAGGTACAGAACCTATTTGTACTACTGTAAAAGTTTGGTAACATTCCAGGCATTGTTATTGCGGTTAATTACAAGATACACCCTTGGTTCCATTAGCGCCTGCACTAAGCCATTTGGCTGATAGCTCTAACTCGACCAATGTTATAACAACGGAAAAAAGCTTATGGGGGGTTTGTTTGGCTCGAGGTCAAGGTGTTTTTTACTCCGAACCATCACTTTAAGCTGGTAGTAACCGATGTGGTAAAAGAGATGGGTGCTATCAATCACTTTAAAGTCCTTATAGACAAGCTATATTCACTATATAGCGTATCCAACAAAAACTGAATGGAGCTGAAAGAATTTGCAGAAAGTCTAGACATCCAACTTTGTAAAATCGGCAGGATCTTGGAAACTAGATGGCATCCAGCTTCAGAAATGTAGAGGCTGTGTGGAAAAATTACCCTGCGCTTCATAAACATTTTACTGCAGCAGCTAAGGACACCTCCCATGACAGTGACAGCATGACTTGTCAGTTCTATAGTGGCCCTGCCATGCGCAAATCCTCAAAACACACGTTTCTTAACAATCTGGGACCTATGTGTGATGCACTTTAAGGACTATCTGAATTATCACTTGAGTTCCAAAAGGGAAAGTACACAATTATTATTACACATAGGCCTGTTTATAGAGAAACTATAGTGTTTCGAGCAATGGCAGATCGACCAGGCCGGCACACACAAGTCAAAAAGGAATTCAGGAGAAATCTTTTCCAAGAACTCTTTCTCAAAGGGGACGGGAGTTTGAAAGTACAGGATACAGCAGTTCATCGAGGAGCTAACGTTTCTTTATGCTCAAAACTGTCCTGATATACTTCTAAAGCCTACACAGAGAGCTTCCTACACTGTAAGAACAATCAGTAAAAGAAATGTAAAAAGTACTGTTAATTTGCTGCCAGTACATTTTTTATTATTTTACGGACATGTCTATCAAGACAATAACAGAAAAATACTTTGTGAACACAATAAATATCCATTAACACAAAGATCTTATATTACTTTAAATGGACATCTACTGTGTTCACAAATAAGTAAGGAAAAAGTGCGGTCAGCAAATTAACGGTAGCTACTTTACTGTTTTTTACAGATTTTACTTACAGTGTACCAAAACATATAACATCACTGTATTAATTAAATATTGTCAGTAAGGGAAGGATATTTTATTGATATAATGATGGTTAGAAAAACTATTGAAAAGAGTAGGAGACCCGGACACAGACGAAAAAGGACAAAGTCCAACGATGGAGGCATTTAAATAATCACAGGTCACATGATCAAAAGGACATCAATAATTTGTAGCAACATAGAAAATATGGCATGGATCACATACTTAGGATGTATTTGAGCAATAATCATTGAATATTAAATTAATGAAATATTATATGAATACAGATCTACATACATATACAAACAATAACAAATGCAGAGACAGGAGAGTAAAATATAGGGCTACACAAGCCTCCTAGAAACATTTCAGATACAAACATGTGTAGATTATAGAAAGCTCTTCATTCATACCAAATATGCGTGATAACCATAGATTGTATATATCACTGGATGTTACATGTGTGATGTCAATAATCTGTTTGTGAAGATCTGATGTGGGTCATCGAAATTGCCTTTACGAGTGCAGACATCTTGGTTGCGGATGTGATGATTTTAGACAAGAGGGAGGAGTAATCTAGCTAGCTAACTGATACTAATTGGGATGCTAACAAAAACAGTATTAAAACAAAATGTAACGTTACCGGAAAAATTTAACTGTCAACTCCTTTGAGTGTCTTGTCATACAACCGAACGCCATAACCACGCCCTAAACGCCCCTTTGCTTTATCACCGATTTTAAAATCAACGAGATCATAATAAAAAAATGAACATCATTATATATTGCAGAAGGCATAAATCTAGCGATTGAGACCATATACTCATTATGAAAATATTTACTGAGGTAATAATTAAGTGAGAAGTGGCTCAAATTCTCATAGACTATTACAGAAACCGAGCTTTTTTGCAACCAGACGTATCTCCCCCAGCTGGAATTCAGATAGAATGCAGGTTTAAGGCACTTAAAGCGTTGCTTTGCCAAACCGGATGCTCACCCTGTGGTGTTAACATACATTTACTGTGTTTATAAAGTATTCTCTGTTATTGTCTTGAAGGAAATGAACGTAAAATAATAAAAAATCCTGGTATATTTGTTTTTAAATAAACCGTTTTTACAGTCAGTGACGTTAAAAGAAGGCTCTGTATTTTCTAGACAATTTAAATGGGCACAATTCTATCTGCGCACTGGTTTGCTTAACAAAACTGCAATACATCTTTTTATAATCTGAAGCTCTGAATTAAATTCTACTTCTCACTGCAGTTTCATCAAGGCTTTACTTAAGCCTGTGCTTACCCTGTCAACTTCATTGCACGTCCCTGCAGCCAATCTTGACCAAATTGACAACTCTTACCGCAAATTAGTGCGCAAATGAGTGCACACACATATACGTGAGCCCCATCTGGAATATATTGCAGATAATAAAATAAAATTACTTTGAGGGATTCGACTCAACAGCTGATAGATACTGTTTTTTTCTTCATTCTTCATTTGTGGCAGAAGTTTAAGAGTGAACTGTTTAACCATAAAATTGAAATACATGTGGAGGAAAATAACTAAATACTTGTGACAAAAACAAATACCACGCTACTTCCCGACGCCATCCAAGTACATCTTTTGCTATTGTCTTGATTGAGAGACCCCTAGCAGCCAAAAACTACATATTGTACATTTAAGTGTACACTGGCGAAACTGAGAAGAAAAAGAATGTCAATATTTAAATTTCCCTATGGGGTACTCTTATCTCAGTCTCAGAAAAGATCTTGTTGTCACAAAGATTTACAGATATGTTTGTGTGCTACTTGATTCACACCTTACATACCATTAACACATTTTTTACTTAACGAAAAAACTGAATTAGAAACTTTATGTGTATAACAAGATTAGATCATATCTTTCCATTTCTATATCTGAAACCTACTTGTTTTCAACAACCTGACATGTTTTCAACAATGTCGTACTGTCTTCAAATTTGGTCCCTTACCACTAAGGACATTACTGAACCAATAGCACGTCAATACAATCGAGCTCTCAAGATCCATAGTAATCTTCCAAAGTATTCTCATCACTGCATTGCACTCACACACTCAAACGCTCTGACTTACCAGAACTACAGAAACAACCACGCTATTTCATTCTATTTTCAGATTCAAAATAGCACTTCACCAACACTTGCTGCACTCCTCCGACACACAATATAAGACCAGTATGCCTCACTAGGTCAGTCTCACAAGCACTCATTCCAGTTCCCCCATGGTCAGAAATCCTTCTTTCGTACATACACCAAAATTTGGAATGATATTCCCCATCACATCAGAACACTACCATCCATCACACATTTCAAAAAGGCATACAAACTGTTCCTTCTTAAAAGTTACACTTTTACCCATTGATTGTCACGTAACTATGTTCTACGTTCTATGTCTCTGCAGAACAGGAACCTGCTGGAAACCAGTTTTTAAACTGAGTCAGGCCCGTTTATATTGTAACTTAATGTTACTTTTAACTTTCCTCTATAATAAATGAAAAATGAAATTATAGGCTCCTTGGCTGTTTACTGTCTGATGTTGCTACATTCGTTTTTTTACAGTTTTCACGTGTTCCACTTCCTCTGTGCCCACATGAACACTCTCCCCTTATCTCTCCTATATGTTCCGGTTCCTCCCCATTTACAAATTAAGCACTGCTAGTGAGTATTCGTCCTGAGAAGGTTTAAATGTATGTAAACTCAGATATTGCTCATCATACTACCTTATGTACAGTGAGTGATTCTCAGTTGTAAGCATAAAGATTTTTCTATTTTGGGCATCACTGTTGCCCGTGTAAATAAGTTTCAGAAGTCGGCTTAGTTATATGTTTCTTTTCACATGTTCTAAATAAAGTATAGAACGCCAACTCCTGCATTGGTCTCCAACTTCACAAATATCATTACAAGCTGGCAAATCAGCAGTCTATTTATATTCATATTTTAAAGGACCAGTAGACACTTTTACCATTCTGTTGTTATAGTACACCTTTAAAAAACATTAAATAGTTAATTTAAACATAAGGCAGTTGCTAATGGAATACAGAGAACATAGTATTCCAGGAAAGAAGCCTTTGACATTGGCTCTATTTGTTTGAGACATCAGGGTAACCAAACTGCCATTAAAACCTAAAAGATGGTAGATGTCCAGGAACAGGATTGGGCAGTCCTGCATGAGATGAAAGACAAATATGTTCAGATAACATTGAAATCCCAGCCCAAGGCAGGGCAAATTGGCATAGCGCCTACTTTGAGATTACTTTAAAAAGCTTGTTTATAACCAAGTGAAAGGCATAGCATAGGCATGTCATTTGTTTGTTTAAACCGGTTTTAGACTAAATCAAAAAACTAATTATGTGCCCCCCCCAAAATATGTTGCAATAGGATATACATCAGTACTACAAAATAAATAGAAAGATCACCCCAATTTATGTCAATAAGGGCATTATAGGTGGACTGACGGCAAATGGTAGTGTATGAAAATTTTAAAAATGATATAGTGGGACCAATAATGTCAGTTGAAAATATAAGGTACACTATTATGTACTCATTTTTATTTATTGTTTGACAAATGCATATAGCACATTGTGATAAGTATTCACCAAAACTGCAGTTTTGGATCCATAAACTAATTCTGTAATTCACTTATGAGATACTTACTTACTTAGGAGATACTCAGTTCCTATGGAACAGGAGTCCTACTCTGGGACTCCTGTTACACAGGTTTTCCTACTTACAAAGCATGTAGAGGTCTGTCATTTTTATCATAGGTTCACTTCAACTGTGAGAGACAGAATCCAAAATAAAATCCAGAAAAACACAGTGCATGATTTTCTAATAATGAATTTGCATTTTATTGCATGACATAAGTATTTGATACATCATAAAAGCAGAACTCAATATTTGGTACAGAAACCTTTGTTTGCAATTACAGAGATCATACGTTTCCTGTAGTTCTTGACCAGGTTTGCACACACTGCAGCAGGGATTTTGTTCCACTCCTCCATACAGACCTTCTCCAGATCCTTCAGGTTTCAGGGCTGTTGCTGGGCAATACAGACTTTCAGCTTACTCCAAAGATTTTCTATTGGGTTCAGTTCTGGAGAATGACTAGGCTACTCCAGGACCTTAAGATGTTTCTTACGGAGCCACTCTTTAGTTGCCCTGGCTATGCGATTCGGGTCGTTGTCATGCTGGAAGACCCAGCCACGACCCATCTTCAATGCTCTTACTGAGGGAAGGAGGTTGTTGGTCAAGATCTCACGATACATTGCCTCATCCATCCTCCCCTCAATACGGTGCATTCGTCCTGTCCCCTTTGCAGAAAAGCATCCCCAAAGAATGATGTTTCCACCTCCATGCTTCACAGTTGGTGTTCTTGGGGTTGTACTCATCCTTCTTCCTCCAAACACGGTGAGTGGAGTTTAGACCATAAAGCTCTAATTTTGTCTCATCAAACCACATGACCTTCTCCCATTCCTCCTCTGGATCATCCAGATGGTCATTGGCAAACTTCAGATGGACCTGGACATGCGCTTGGATTAAGCAGGGGGACTTTGCGTGTCCTGCAGGATTTATATCCATAACTGCGTAGTGTGTTACTAATGGTTCCTTGAGACTGTGGTCCCAGCTCTCTTCAGGTCATTGACCAGGTCCTGCCGTGTAGTTCTGGGCCGATCCCTCACCATCCTCCTGATCATTGATGCCCCACGAGGTGAGATCTTGCATGGAGCCCTAGATCGAGGGATATTGACCGTCATATTGAACTTCCATTCTCTAATAATTGCGCCAACAGTTGTTGCCTTCTCACCAAGCTGCTTGCCTATTGTCTTGTAGCTTATCCCAGTCTTGTGCAGGTCTACAATTTTATCCCTGATGTCCTGACACAACTCTCTGGTCTTGGCCATTGTGGAGAGGTTGGATTCTGTTTGATTGAGTGTGTGGACAGGTGTCTTCTATACAGGGAACAAGTTTAAACAGGTGCAGTTAATACAGGTAATGAGTGGAGAACAGGAGGGCTACTTAAAGAAAAACTAACAGGTCTGTAATCAAATACTCATGTCATGCAATAAAATGCTTATTAATTATTTAGTAATCATACAATGTGATATTCTGGATTTTTGTTTTAGATTGTGTACCTAGTGTACCTATGATGGAAATTACAGACCTCTACATGCTTTGTAGGAAAACCTGCAAAATCGGTTGTGTATCAAATACTTATTCTCCCCACTGTAAATCAGATTATTGACCATGCGAAAAGTGGGAAAAATCACAATAAAACTAAAATTACAACCTTAAAATCAAATGGTAAATTTCATGTTGACTAACATTTAAAAGTTTACATACGGGCAATTTTCCAAAAATGCAATTAATGCAAAATAATATATAATGACATAAAGTTCCTCCTCAGGTCGCATTAATTGAGAAATAGCTAAAAAATGACTGCAGCCTTCTATATGCCTGTGGCATGGAGGTGTAGATACAGTTAGGTCCAGAAATAATTGGACACTGACACAAATTTCATAATAAATTTCTAAATATATTGAAGTGACAGTTAAATAATGAATATGGGCTAAAAGTGTAGATACAGTTAGGTCCAGAAATATTTGGACACTGACACAAATTTCATAATAAATTTCTAAATATATTGAAGTGACAGTTAAATAATGAATATGGGCTAAAAGTGCAGTCTCTCAGCTTTAATTTGAGGGTTGTCACATACAAATTGTAGGAAGGGTTTAGGAATTACAGCTCTTTAATATGTAGCCACCTCAGGGAACAAAGGGAATTGGAAAATTGACTCAAAAGCTGTTTCATGGAAACTTGTAGGCTATGCCTTTTATGTCCTCATCTATTAAGCAGATGAAAGGTCTGGAGTTGATTCCAGGGGGGTATTCCAGAAAGCAAGGTTAACTTACCGTCACATATACCCTGAACTCTCAGTTGATCAACCCAAAACTTGCTTACTCTGGGTATGTCGGTTCCAAAATGCCTGTGAGGAGTTAGTTCAATCTACATCCTATTGGTAACCCAGAGTTACTGCGCGCGCACGGCGAGTACGTAAAGACATTCAATGGATCACCGATTTCAGGAGTTCCCATGGAAATCCAGGAAGAAAAAAGCGAGTTACGTATTTCCTTGAAACTGAGTTGGAGGCATAGAAATAAATCTATAGAAGCCTTATTAAACTGTTTGGTGTGGTTGTTCGATTAGTACACAAAAAAATGGCGACTGTCGTTAGTTGTCACGGTAACAACACGCAAATCGGTTTAATGCGGAAGTAGGACACTAGATCTTTGTACTGGAATGGCACACGTAAAAATGACTGCCGCTCTGACCATTCAGCTACATTTATTTGCATTGGAATGGCACTTCTATAGATTTTATTTCTATGGTTGGAGGTGTTAATGCTTGCTTATGAAGACTATAAGACCATTATTACTAAAAAAGTAGTAATGCTGCATCAGCAAAAGAAAGAGTTGGCTTGGAAAAAAATAATGGACAAAGTAAATATGTGAGTTTATGAAATTATAAATGGGATATTTTTCCCTTTCACTGTAATGCAAAAATATTTTGGGCATGTTTTAAAAATAGACATGCATTTACTTTTTGCCCTCCATAAATTTCTTAATATTACTGTAGTAATGTACATATTTGGCTAGTAATATAGACTATTGGCTTCTCGTTTTATCAGGTGTAATCCCTGATAAAAAGAACTGTGAGCCAAGTCGAAATTAAACAAAAACATTCTCTAACAGGGTAATATTTTCTTAACTTACTAAACTGTTACTGAAGCCATGTAATGTACTATTTAATGTAATTACATTTTCTATATAGCCAATAGAAAGAAGGCTGAGGCCCGTAAAACAGGCGGGGGTCCACCTCCACTTTCCCTCACCCCGGCTGAGTTGGCACTGTCCCTTAATAAAGGTCGACCTGTGGTCGATGGGATTCCAGGGGGCAGTTCATCGGATAGAGCTACCAACACAAGTGGCTTAGTAAAATGTAGGTGTACCATATTAAAATGTATGATTCATTGATGTTTTCACTTTTTCATCAGTGTTTCTAATAAATAAAATCATCAACTTTCACCATTTCATAAGGCATTGGAATGCATTTGACATTTTACACTATGCATGCTTGTTTACCACAACATTGCACAACATTCTGCAATTTTTTTCCAAAAAACAAAGGGTAATTATGCACATAATGTGCTCTGTGTTAAGCGCTGATCCGCGATGTGTCACGTTTGATACAGTGCCTTGCGAAAGTATTTGGCCCTCTTGAACATTTCGACCTTTTGCCACATTTCAGGCTTCAAACATAAAGATATAAAACTGTAATTTTTTGTGAAGAAGCAACAAGTGTGACACAATCGTGAAGTGGAATAAAATTTATTGGATATTTCAAACATTTTACATTATGCATGCTTGTTTAACACAACATTGCACAACATTCTGCCATCATGTATAGACCCTGTCCATTTGACTTCAACATCACTGATGAGGTGGTTTGCATCACATATTACCTAGTTAGTGGGGACCAGCAATGAGAGGGATTTAGGTTTAAACACCCAAAGATTTAGCACCCAAAAATCTATTGTTACCTGCACATTGATGCTATGGATTGACTAAAGGAGCTTTACTGAAAATGTGGATTACATCAATGCACACGATCACATTTGGGAACCCTGAAATTGAATTCAGCCCCTTTACTTTCAGTGCAGCAAACTCTCTCCAGAAGTTCAGTGAGGATCTCTGAATGATCCAATGTTGACCTAAATGACTAATGATGATAAATAGAATCCACCTGTGTGTAATCAAGTCTCTGTATAAATGCACCTGCTCTCTGATCGTCTCAAAGGTCAGTTGAAAGCACAGAGAGCATCATGAAGAACAAGGAACACACCAGGCAGGTCCGAGATACTGTTGTGGAGAAGTTTAAAGCCGGATTTGGATACAGAAAGATTTCCCAAGCTTTAAACATCCCAAGGAGCACTGTGCAAGCAATAATGATGAAATGGAAGGAGTATCAGACCACTGCAAAACTACCAAGACCCGGCCGTCCCTCTAAACTTTCAGCTCATATAAGGTGAAGACTGATCAGAGATGCAGCCAAGAGGCCCATGATCACTCTGAATGAACTGCAGAGATCTACAGCTGAGGTGGGCGAGTCTGTCCATAGAACAACAATCAGTCGTATACTGCACAAATCTGGCCTTTATGGAAGAGTGGCAAGAAGAAAGCCATTTCTGAAAGATGTCCATAAAAAGTCTAGTTTAATGTTTGCCACAAGCCACCTGGGAGACACAACAAACATGTGGATGAAGGTGCTCTGGTCAGATGAATCCAAAATGGAACTTTTTGACAACAATGCAAAATGTTATGTTTTGGCGTAAAAGCAACACAGCTCATCACCCTGAACACACCATCCCCACTGTCAAACATGGTGGTGGCAGCATCATGGTTTGGGCCTGCTTCTCCTCAGCAGGGACAGGGAAGATGGCAAAAATTGATGGGAAGATGGATGGAGCCAATTACAGGACCATTCTGGAAGAATGCATTTCGGTTGTTTCATTTAAATTCCATTGTGGTGGCGTACCAGTGTCCAAATATTTCTGGACCTAACTGTAGAAGACCTGGCTTCTGACACAAGCAAAACAATTTTTGCGGTCGGAAAGCTATAATGAGGTCACCAAGGGCGCCAAGACTTGTAGGGGCGAAAAATGGTGTGCTGACAAACATTAAAAACTCTATGCCTGCTGTATGGATTGTTATCAGTGCACCAAAAGAAATCAAGCGCACCCCTCTCTTTCCCGCATGTTCAAAGCGCTCTACTCTAAAGCTCCTCATTGTAAGAGGACTGTGTTTGCGATGGGCAATTCGTCAAACTTTCCGGTAAACCAAAATAATTTAATTAAGCTCACAGTCCCTTCGTTTTGAGCCGCGCTCATCTCTGTAGCTGACGGGTGGTATTGTTGGGGAGCTTTAGTCTACGATGAGTAGAAAATAATCAGTCACATGACATCAGCGAATCTGTAAGGTGCACACGGGATAAGCGAGAAAAGGGAAATAAATCTCATAACAGCTAAATTTACCGTTTTGCCGACTGTTCAAATATTAGAATGCACTTACTACGGAATATACTTTTTTACTGAACGGAACATCCCTGTTTTGTTTATGACTTTTTAGAAACGTTACGCAGTCATAATATTTCATGTATCGAAATGAATACAACCCATATGATACAACCCAGTTTTTTACGTGTACCGTAATTATAGACGAATACGCACTCAGTTTTAATTTAACCCCGCCCTTTAAACTTTGACGGCAACCAATAGCCTAAATTCTCTTCTGTGTAAACGGAAGTAAATATTGACCAAGAAGGACTAGGCGGACTTTATTCTTATTATTTGGACGTTTATTAAAAGGAAGGAATTGAAATGATGGCTAATTTAACTACACAGCGAAACCTAATCACATATGAACGTTTTTAATTCGAGTTGGATACGATATTTAGTTGATAGATGTTATCTAGGTAAAGCTAGCTAGCTAACAGCTGCTAACAATGGCTAACGGTATGGTTTTTCACACTCAAATCGCCTCCATCATGGAGGTGCTAGCTAATGCAGCCGTTGCAGAGATCTGTAAACTCGTAGACGACGACTATGCCGTCTTCCGTTTGGAAATATCTCAAAGTCAGAAAGAAAACAGGGCATTGCGAAGAAAACTACAGCTACTGGAGCTGAAAGTGGCACGGGACCGCGCAGAGAGGACAATGCGAGAGCGCGTCCTCGCCAGTCGTCCAAGTAGTGTCAAGGTGTTTGACCGATACAAAGGAATGGCAAGAGGTACATTTTCTGAAGAATGCGGAGGCAGCGTGGCCCATGGCCTATTTTCCTTCTGCGCATGTCTGAACTTGTACGCGATAACAGAATTGGGTGTTGGTGTAGAAATTAATAGAGGACTTAGATGAAACACGTTTTAGTGTTGGCATACCATATGAGTCCATCGTCTTTGGCTGACCTCAAACTTACTGATGATCAGATCGAGTTGGAGTCAACCAACTAATTAATCCCTGTGAAGAAAAAAGTAACTACTTCAAAGTGGAGATGGCCTCCTTGAAGACTCCTCCAAGAGAGCCATAACAGGGCTCTGACTGCACAAATGTTACTCGCATATGCACTTCAATATTTTGACCTGTAATTTTAGGGGCCCATAGAAAAATTAGGGATAGTACTTTTATTATTTTAGATTTTCCTTATGCAACTACATTTACATGTGTCTCCCATTTGTCAACTTGTGCAGTTTCTATAGAAATATAGGCCTGTGTATACCCTTGCACAATGGACTTGGCCATGGTTCATTTCTAGATAGTTTGCATTGATTGCTTTTACCTACAGATACATATCGAAGACACTAGCATATTTTAACAGTGATCCCAATGAATCGATCCTTACATATCAACAACCTGTGAAAAGTGTTACCATGTGTTGTGTCCAATCTAGCCAGTGTCAATAGAGAACAATATAGTACTATTTAAGCATTATTAGCTGACAGAACCACCTCTTTCCTCTCATTCGTTCTTTCAGGTGAAGGAGGCCACAGGAGCTTCGCAAAGCCAGCTGGACACAATACATGGAGCGATGAGCCGCTGGAACCAGATGTGATCAGTGGGACCTCCAACCAGCATGTCATTGTGATAGAGGTCAGTGTCATTGTTTTACATAACAAACTACACTACGCTGGGAGACTAGCAATTACAGCATCTTACTAGTAATCAAACAGTCACTGGATCATATCTCCAAGTCAGCAAGGTGGGGAAAAAAACTGTTGTCCTTAACCTTTAACTGTCTTCACTTACATCTATTACTGTTTTGCTTTACCACCTTCTGGTCGCATTGTAACGCGATTTAACTTGTCTTCCGACATTACTCTCTTCTTGCTTCAGTCTGCAGACGCAGAGGCTACAGATGCTGGAGGGTCGTGTCTGCCCAAGCCCGGAGTGGCAGCTGGAGTGGCGCCCTCTGTGGCCGACGAGGACCATGACCCAGCGGCGGCTCAGCCCAGGACCCGACACAGCATCACGGAGGTCAGTGGAACGCAGAACGCCGTCCTCAAGTCTGAGACAGACACTGAGACTTTAACTGTAACACACAGGGGCCTAAATAGAGCTGACCTAAGGTCGGACAAAGAGACACTGGGTCCTCTGGGATGTCCCCCTGCTCTTGGCTCAGAGTACTTACCCACAATGCACCAGAGCCACAGGATAAGTCGTTCCCATAGGGATGGTGAAAGGGATGTTTTAGACACTGGCGCAGATGACCCGTCCTGTTCTTATGCCACAGAGTTGGACCCCGGCAACATGTCCTTGAGTTTAGAGACACAGAGCGACTTATCTGCAGGGGACTGGAACCAATACGGTGGCAGCGTTTATTCTGAGCGATGCCTCGATAAAAAAGAGGATGTCATAGTGTTAGATGAGGTTACTGTAAAAGTGGAGAGCGACGCTCCCCGGACGTGGAACGTAGACGAGACCCGCTTAGGGGAAGGACACCTACAGGGCAGAGATTTCCTAGGATACAGAGAAAGCTTAGAGACACAACTTAGCTTCGCAACCCGCTCCCCTTTACACGTGTTCCGGGACCGCGACCAGCTGCCCACGGCGCCTTCGGATTCACAGGGCTGCACTCTCTTTAGCCAGACGGCAAACTCAAGCGACCAACGTCCTAAAACGCAGGGAGGCGGGACTGCAACTGGTGGTAAAGAGCGTCGGTTCCTCTGCACGTTTTGTGGCAAACCCTTCAGCTGCCCTCAGAAGGTGGAGATCCACCAGAGAGTTCACACAGGGGTGAAACCATTCAGTTGTACCCAGTGTCACATGCGCTTCGCCCAGGCTGGCAACTTAAAGAGACACCAGAGGGTCCACACTGGGGAGAAACCCTTCAGCTGCCCCCAGTGCGAGAAGAGGTTCTCCCACCAGCACCAGCTGAAGATGCACCTGAAGGTCCACACCGGGGAGAGGCCGTTCGCCTGTTCACACTGCGGGAAGAGGTTCTCAGAGAGGAGCTACCTCAGAATACATCAACAGAAAAGCCACTCTTCTCTATAACATAGAAGCTGTTCCAATCTGTGGCTTCTGACATTAAAATCATGCATTAATGGTCTAAACTGCTAAAATGTGCTATTCAAGGAGAAATATACCTAGAGAAGTTTAACCTTGCACTCCTACACCTCAACAAACCTTCTGTGCCGTTGATGTAGATTCACCAAATGAATTGTGGGTAACTGGGTCAACTTCCTCAACAGCCGGAGGAGTTGAAGAGCAAGGCTAACCTTCTCCAGTGTACCTGTCCAGCTACGTTGTAGCACTGTGAAATGAACCCCTGAACTTGTGCAGTTACTCTGTGACTGGGTGAGGACTTGTGAGTCCTGCATATTCATTTGAGGTGCCACCTCCCTTTACTCACTGACTGAGGTGCTGTTTGTAGGAAAGTTAGGATGTTCAGTCCACCTTTAGTAATGCGGAATACCATCTATTGTTGTGTTCAGCAGAAAACATCTACCGATGCATTTTTAATAACGACAGTCACTGATTGGAGTTTTGAGTACCCTTGGACAAAGACAATGCAGGATAAAAAACATAGAAAAGCTCAAGACAGTCTCTTGTGTTTCTACCATGTAGCCATATGATGTTCACCGATGCCTATTTCCCAGTGTAGGCTGGTGAATCTTGAGGAGGGTGGGCTAATTAATGTCTGGACTGGAGGACATGGAATGGAGTTAAACACATTAAACCCAGTGTGAGATTCAGTTTACTCCAGTCCAGACATTAATATCTTCAATTAAGATTCACCAGCCTCCACCGCTATTTCACCACTTAATGAGAACATGTATGCAGTATGTATCAATGTCATTTGTATTCGATGTTTATGTATGTTAGGGTTTAAACTTTTTTGTTTAATAAACGTGTAATGGGACTTTTATTTGTAAGACTTTCATTGAAATTCATTTTTGCATTAATCACATTTGATCTTTCCTATTTTTCATAGATAAGACTGTGCTTTATAATCCATTAACAGTTGCTAACCATGAATCTACACATAGCCACACACAGACACTGTACATGTCAAATTAGTTCATCAAAACATAACAGACTTACATTTACCTACAGTATATTTTTTATGTTGGGATTAACACAGGTAAAATGTACGGTTTTAAACTTAAATTTAGTGGATATAAAAACCTAAAGTTAAAAATGTTAAAGTAACTGATCAGTTTTTCAAGATTTCTGTTAAATCAGACCTTATCGTAAAATTACAGAAAAAAAATTCCTTCCAAAATGTTTGTTTTAAAAAGCAAAGCAGAATGTAGGAAAATATTGGGGTAAATATTCACCTGATCAGCAATGGTTTCACAACTTTATTTAATTCCAACGATGTTCTAAAGAGTTAAAATACAAAATTTGACCTGGGGGTTTTACATTGTCTTTCCCTATAAGGTTTGTTTTTTGAGTCATTCGATTATTGGAGTGAACCCCATTATATTTGGGTGAAAGATACTTCGTTGAGATTTCCACTGCACAGTTACTGTAAGGTTTGTTGATGTGCACTTCAGGCAGTTTGTCAATGTAATCTGTTTCCCTTTTCTTCCAGGAGGAGAATGCAGAGGTGCTGCTGGTCAAAGAGGAGGGGTGTGAGGATGTTCTGGGGAACCCTGAAGGGACCATGGTGGTGGAAGATGATCAGTCCACACCCCCGGAACCCATGCAGGAACCTGTAGAGCAGCACAGGACCGCCCGCAGCTTCACTGAGGTGAGCATTTAAATCATTTAGGGGACACTCTTAGCCAGAGCGACTTACGGTAAGTACGAGGACATTCCCCTGGAGCAAATTAGGATTAATGTCTTAGGGAGATTTTTGCCCACTCAGTAATCGATCCCGGCAACCTTCAGAATACAAGTCTGAGCGTATGAGTGCTGAGGTTGTTACTACGGCGCAAGTTCAACATGCCCAGGATTTCTTTTCATTAGCTGTCTTCACTAAACCTAACAGCTGAAATCTGGATAAGAGATGTCACGATGGTGGTTATCAATTTGTTAAATCAAACCAGGTTATTCCAATCTAGCGACAAGTGTGTTCACATAAAAGCGGCGGTGTGTGCACCATAGGACCAATCACATTCATGATGGACAAGTCTACCAGAGCCGCATATTTCCCTCGAAAGAAGCGGCCATTTTAGAGAAATAAGACGAAAAAATATAACCCAGATGTAAAGCAGCAAGGAAAATAATTGACTACTGTGTATATACAGTATAAATGCGTCAGTTACAAGGCTCACATTTTTTGTAAATATTTGATTATAACTTTTAATGTGACAACACTGAAGAAATGACACTTTGCTACAATGTAAAGTAGAGAGTGAACAGCTTTTATAACAGTGTAAATTTGGCACTGGACACATACGGCTAAAGAAGCTGAGAAAAAGATAATTTCTCAGCAGAGGGACTTTATCTTTCATAAACCCATCAGGGAAAGCCAATGGTGACTCTCGAATGGTGATGCCATTTTCAATCAAGAATTGATTGGTCAGTAGGTGGTGCTTTTATTCTGATTAATCTGCTGTCTCGACTACAACCTGAACCGGAGCAGGTTAGGTTTACAGCATAAGTTACCATGGCGATGTAACACGGTAACAAGTTAACCACCATCGTGATACTGGAAAAACCTGGGTCAAACCTGAACTCGCTAACTAACCCCAAATCTTGCTTCGTTGTTTAGGCCTCTGGTCTAGGATCAGTCCATATTAGAATCTAAATGAATTTTAAATTAAAGTCTGCCTGTTGCAGGGAAATTCTTAGCTATGTGCCTTTCTTAGTGACGTAATATGTAATGAAAAATAAATAAATTAATATTAATTAAACACATTTCTTTCACATTGTCATTATGGGGTATTGTTTGTAGAATTTTGAAGGAAATAATTAATTTAATCATTTTCGGAATAAGTGTGTAACGTAACACAATGTGGGGGAAAAAGCACTGTGAATACTTTCCAGATGCACTGTTTTCGTAACCGTAACGTAAAGTATGGGGTGCTATTCGCGGTTCACACATTTCATTATAAATAAATAAATGGGTAGCTGCTGTATTTTTAATGCTTGAAATGCTGCTTGATATGAAAATATTTATTTTGCTCTTCTGAGCCTTTGCTCACATCGTAATCAACATTGTAATCATTGTTTGAATTTTTCAACTTTGTGAGCATAACAGGAGAAGGAGATCTAGACCTAGAATAATGAGCGGTGGTGATGAATCATCATGGAAAAACCCTCTGCTTTACTGCAGACAAAACCAGACTCTAATGTAGTTAAACGTCAGTCTTGCTTGTTATTATTTTTTATCTCAGGAAAAAAAAGCGATTAAGATAACATGACGCGTGCACATTTTGTGAAACAACCTTTCATCTGTGTGTCGGGAAACAATTTTTTTGCTCTTATGGAAAGGAAAAAATGTAGCTATGGGGCAATGCATCTGCAAAAACTATGTTACAAAAGAGTTTTCAAAATTTTAGGTTTGGTTGTGGACTTCACAATGTTACTTTGTTCATTTAGCTGTTCGTTTGCAGAGGCAGTTGTGGAAAGAAAAACAACTCTTTCCTCACTGTATTCAAGAGACATCAGCCGAATCTAATCAGGCTAAAGAAACTGCTAGAGCAACAGGTGTGGGTCTGTTTTGCATTTTAATTTGGCAAAAATGTACCGTACCATGACCCCGAATCCGCAATACGTACATTGGGGTGGGCGTACAGTTACACCCCTAATATTGGTATATACATTAGCTCCATTCGTGGGAAAAAAACTCGAGTTTGCTCAAGTTTACATTAAGACCCTCAGAAACCAGGGCAGGTGGAGCCTAATTCAAAGGCAAACAGACGAATTGTGTTTGTGAGCCTAAAACATGTAACTGCACTGGTTTGATGCAACAGCCACCTCTTCACACTTTGGTCCTCCCTCCAAAGGAATTCTTTATTTACACTAACAAGATAATTAAAATGGTTTGAGATATATTTCACAGAACAAATTATCCAGATCGCTGCAATTTCCTATTCAAAATATTTTGTCGCAGTCTAATTCTGTCTCTTTTAGACTGTAGGTTACAGGCAACACCAGTGAGCTAATGAAAGTTTGTAGGCAGTCAACTCACAATTATAACCTGCTACAGCTATTTTGATTTAACATTTAATAAATACACAATTAATTCATGACAGTCAAAGTGAAGGCCACTCCTTGAAAAGAGAAAAATAGGGACAGCTGCATGTTATTGAATTGAGTGCAGAGAAGTCCAGAATGACTAAGATATATGGAAACATGCCCAAACTTGTTTATATTATTGCACTGTAGCGAACAGCCAAGTGATGACTCAGTAAAGTGTGACAACAAAATGGTTTTCTGGGACAAAACATAATATATGTGTATATATCTATATATGTATGTATGTATGTGTGCGTGTGCGTGTGTGTATGTGTATATATACCAGCCGCAGTCGGTGGATCTTAATTGGGGAGGACGGGCTCGTATTACGCTCAGAACCGGAGTGAATGGAATGTGTGCAAATCAAAAAAACAATTGGTTTTGTTCATTGCGCACCATTCCATTCACTCCGGTTCCGAGCGTAATACGAGCCCGTCCTCCCCAATTAAGATCCACCGACCGCGGCTGATATATACAGTATCTCACAAAAGTGAGTACACATTTTTGTACATATTTGATTATAACTTTTCATGTGACAACACTGAAAAATTACAATATGCTACAATGTAAGGTAGTGAGTGTACAGCTTGTATAACAGTGTAAATTTGCTGTCCCCTCAAAATAACTCAACACACAGCCATTGCTGGCAACAAAAGTGAGACCATATATATTAATTTGTTTTAACAGACATGTGTACCATTCACCAAGGTGTCTTTAATTTGATCAGAAATTAGTCAAAACATGATTTATGTCTGAGCCAAATGTTTCATCATTAGGACACTGAAGTAATGGCTGCTAAAAATATGTAGCTTTGCCATTATATGTGAATAATTAATTATTAATCAGTCATTTGCTACAGTTATAGACATTGAAATATGCTATAAATTTTAATAAATGTAATGCCACCTTGGTTTCTATGAAAATACATGAGAATTCCTAGGCAATTTCAATCTTTTGCGTGCTCGTGTATTTACAACAAATGTGTGACTATGCCTTTAAATCGACATATCGTTGAATGATATAATCAAATCAGCTGCCATATTTACAACTGCTCTTCCCTAATGGTTCAAACAAAAATTGCTTCGGGCTGCTCAAATCAAATTGCTTGATCCAAATGTTTATTTTTTTCTCTTCCAGTCAAGAGACATGGACGATGGAAAGCCAGATCTGGTGCTGGTCAAAGAGGAGGCGATCGATGACTCACAAGAGAACATTGATCTGCTGAGTGGCCTGAAGATGGCGGAGCAAGGTCAAATTAAATATTAATAATAATAAACAGTCACTTCAAATTACTGGAGTCCTCGATAACGATTAGTAGAAATGTCTCCAAGATATACAACCCAGTTAATGAACGAAATTGTTACTGCCCAACATTTGGTGTGTATTGTACTTTTTTCGAAACTAGTTTTAAGTTAACAAAATTACACCTTTATAAAATGAATTAATTAATTTCCCCAAACATGTCATCAAATTAATTTGCTCATTTGTTTTCAGAACTTTGCACTTCCAACAGTTCCAACTACCTTTATAATTTAATCTGCTTCAAGAACACAAAGAAAGGATGTTAGACCTTTCCGCCATAAAGAATCATTCCAGATCCTTTACACCGTAGCAAGAGATGGCCCTTTCAAAAGGATTTGTGGTCAATTAACAGCTTCTTTGTGGATATTGATTCAGGGGCTGGAGGGCTTGTGGACATGTTCCAGCCTCACGGCACAGGCAACCAGGTTTTTTTGTTGGCCTTAACAAGAGAACTGGACCAGTGGAAGCCAAAGAGTCAGCTAAAAGAAAAAGAAAAAGTGCAGAGAGAAATCTAAAAAGAAGTTGTTACCTGAACACAATGAACACTTTGCAATGTCCAACAGACTTGAATTGTGGTGATCCAGTGTGATCCAGCATGGTCCAGCGCTTTTTGCCCACTCTGTGCTTTACTGTAAGGCATTGATTCCGGCCCAATGCTTTTTTCAGAAGGAAGATTTTTATCTTGAATAAAGTGTATGTGCACATATACCCAAGTATCTCACTGAATCATCTACGTTTCCTTCCAGTGTGTTCTCCAAATTCACACCTGTTGTTAAGAATAAAGCTCTGTGCTGTAAGTCTTGCAATAGTAAAATGATTTGGTCTGGGGGACCTTTTGTAAGTCACTAGGAACCCCCAATAAGATTTTAGAATCCCAGACACAATTATTTTAACATTCAATAAAATCATAAAATGTTAGGGACCCCCCTAAAGGTACAAGGTTTTTCATTTTAGCTTATTCCTGTGAATTATTACCAAATCACAATATACTGTAAAAAACACTATTTATGATATCTCATTACAAGTGTGTTTATGTGGTCAAGGGTGCCAGTAATTTCAGGTGACTGTATTTATTTTATATAGAACCTTTCAATACAAGTAAAGTTGTATTAGAAAACATAAATGCCACAGAACTGTTCTTTGGGCATCTCGTAGCTCTTTGTTCATAGCTTCTATTACTTAGCTTATGTGCAAATGCAAAATTGAATAGACCAATGCTGATTGGATTGTGATTTACCTTGTTACTCCATTCAGTCAATACACTTCCTGAATACGTACATGGTTGAAACATTCAATGTAATGTCTGCAAACAGTATAACCAGGTAGTTGACTCAACGATCTCAGCATAAAATGTTATATTTGTGTCTTTTTCAAATCTGCTTTGTAACATTATCTGCAGGTGGTTGGCTGGAGGCTAACAGAGGGGACTGGGCAGCCATCTTGGATCCCCAGACTCAGACGGGTACAGCCAAGGGCCCCGGGGATGAGCTCACTGAACCAGCCGGAACGAGAGGCGACATAGTGGAGGTCAGTGGATGGGACAGCGTCCTCAACTCAGGGCTGGGGGACAACAATGTTAACCACAGCCAGAAACAGACAGTCCAACACAAAACAACGTCCTCGCGTGGTTTCCACGACAACAGACTGGCAGAGACCAGGGCGTGGCGTCGGTTCAATCCGCGGGGACGTGGAGGCGTTCGTGTGCGGCGGGAGAGAACAGACGCAGAGTCTGCCCCGTCCTGTTCTTATAGCGGGGGCTCTGAGAGACTGGCACCTCACGCTAACCCCATATCAGGTCCTGCCTTTAGCCTTCCTTCTATCGGATCCATCGCCTGGAGCTCAGACCCCGCAGCAACACAGACACTTGCTGGTTTTCACCCCCCTCACCCCCTCCTAGTGCTAAACCCCTCAGACCCCACCAGCGCCTCGACACTTAATGGTTACCCCGGCGACAGTAGCATGGATGATATGGGTAAAGGCAGCAAAGAGAAGCGTTTCCAGTGTTCCTTCTGCGGGAAGGCCTTTAATTTCCCCAAGCAGGTGGAGATCCACCAGAGGATGCACACGGGGGAGAAACCATTCGGCTGCCACCTGTGCAGGGCAAGTTTCTCCCACTCGTCCAACCTCAAGAGACACCAGAGGGTCCACACTGGGGAGAAACCCTTCAGCTGCCCCCAGTGCGAGAAGAGGTTCTCCCACCAGCACCAGCTGAAGATGCACCTCAAGGTCCACACCGGGGAGAGGCCGTTCGCCTGTTCACACTGCGGGAAGAGGTTCTCAGAGAGGAGCTACCTCAGGATACATCAGCAGAAAATGCACATGGCCCATGAATAGCGTGCTACAGTGTTATTGTAAGACTTGAGAGGAGATTACTCTGTTTTTAAGTGGCCTTATTTTCACTCTTTCTGTGCTTGATCACTTAAACTAGTGATTTGTTTTTCTGTGTTTCCGTTACTCTATTAAATTGTCATTTTGCTGAGTCAGTGCTTGCCATTGACCACAGTGTGATTTGAAATATTGGAGTCAGAGCATATTGAAAAATCCTTGCCTTATAGGATCACTCTGATTTTGCGAGCCAACATTTTTGTTTGCCCACTCCCCTTCTGTTATGCAACAACCCTTTAAACCATATTTCATGACAGCATACTTTATTCCAGTGTGCTGTAAATCCATGTTTGCATCTATTTGTTTTTGTAGTAAACAGCATCATTCAAACATAATTTATGGAACAAAATGATTTTTTTTTAAATGCCCAGAACGCAATTCTGGTGTAATACGAGTTGGTAATAAACATTATTTTGGAGTGTTTGATAACATATTTAGGCATATTTTTATAAGGCATCTGGGTCTTCCATTGCTAAGTTTTTATTTTATTTTGTGGGGATATTTTATAATTTTTTACTGGCAGGAGAGGAGGAAGCAGAAGCAAGGGAGACAGGTAGGGGGAGACAGAGACGAAGGGCAAAGACAGTCAGCCGAGACGGGACTCGAACCCTCGTCACCAGGGGCCATATGTGTAGACCGGGGTCTAGAGCTCAGACCAATACACCAACTCCAGTACCAAAGGTTGTTCTAACTTGACAATGAACTTTTTGGAGGTACTCGCACCACAAGAATCTCGCATAGAAATGGATGAAATTCCTGCTGGATGTATTTGTGACTGGATCTCTTGGTTTGGGCTGCAGTTGAATACTGTGTCAGGTTAACTAAGAGGACAGTAAATATGATGGACCAGAGTAGATGATATCCGGACTGTGGTTGTTGAATTACTTCTGTAAAAAATGTGATGTGACAGCCTTATGTGATACTTGTTGATACTGGTGTTTTATAATGATATACAAATGCAGCCTGAATGAATGAAGTTAATAAACCTGTAAGAATTTAAAAGTACATGATCAAAGCATGGTTGCAAGATTATCAGAAAAGGTCGACAATTCACATAGTAATAAACGTTATATTTTTTGTGATATTTCGTTTTGTGCAATAAAAGTACTGTTCTAAAGTCCCCATGTGAGTTCATGACAATTTATTTTAAATTAAATTCTAAATCGTCTCTGAAACTCCAGTCCGGGGATTACATTTCCCCTTGTAAAACAGTACACTTCCTTCTGACATCAGGTCATTTTCAAACATTAAATAATGAACCTCAAGGGCTCCATATCTTTTGTTAAATAACTCAGTGTCTGAGATCAGCTTGACTGTGGTGACCATTCTATAACATGTTTGTTACTTTTTTAACCGCTTACGCTCTTCTGTACAACTTGTGTTTGCAGTCTGTGGGCCAAGAGGATCTGATGATATCCGGTGTTGCGGTCGGGAGAGAGTGGACCTCTGAGCCAGCTGGTCACAAACCATGGCCCCGGATTAGGACCCTGGATCCGGAGCCGTCACTCTTCCTCCCCGACAGTGAACCAGGAGCGAACCGAAACGGACATAGGCTCCACCACCACCCGGAACACAACCAGTGGACAGGGGGTATGAACAACCCCAGCAGAGGCTCTAGTCTCCAGCAACGGTCCTTCTCCTCACACACCCAGCCCAGAGATGGAGCAGGGCCTGGGGCAGAGAGACCATCCTGTTCCTACAATTCGAATGCCACAGCCTCCATGCTGAACCGAGCCAGTCACCCCGGGCTTCAGCCTTCACAGGGTGCTGTGGGAGACCTTTGTGGTGTTTCAGGAAGACTGTCCTCCCCCTCAGGCTCTCGCCTAACGCCTGGGGACTGGGCTCATAGAAGGCCTGGACCAGAACCAGGGACTAGCCTTCCTCAACTACCTCAGGGTTACCCTAACAATACAGATGGGCGCGTCAGGATGGGCGTTCACCACGAGAGGTACCTAGCTTCGAACACGACGCAAAACCCCGGCTACACGCAGACGATGGCCCGAGTCATCGGTGCGCAACGGGGGAGGCCGAGTGTTCGGACGGACGCCGACAAGCCGTACGCCTGCCCAACGTGCGGGAAACGATTTGCAGAGGCAAACTATGTGAAGAAGCACCAGACGGTTCACACGAAGGAGAGGCCGTTCAAATGCAAGCTGTGTTATAAGAGCTTCTCTTTCCTGAGTAACCTCATCAGACACCGAAGTGTCCATAACGCAGAGAAATCCTAGCACTGTGACTGGACGTGTGGTTGCCTCAAAATCATTCAAACCCTTGAAAAATTTGGATAGACATACAGCGGGTGAAATAAGTATTGAACACGTCATCATTTTTCTCAGTAAATATATTTCCAAAGGTGCTATTAACATGAAATATTCTCCAGATTTTGGTAATAACCCATGTAATTCATACATACAAAAAACAAAACAAATAAGTTCAGAAATTAAGTGTGTAATAATGTGAAATGACACAGGGAAAAGTATTGAACACATGAAGAAAGGGAGGTGCAAAAAGGCATGGAAATCCAAGACAACAGCTGAAAACCATCAGTAATTAAAAAGCAATCCAGCCCCGTGTCAGTGCAAATTAATATCAGCTGGTTCAGTCCCAACTGATGGCCTACAAAAAGGTCTTATTGCCAAGGTGTCACACAAGACACACTCATAATGATGGCATTGGTTATAGGCACATTTCTAAGCTTCTGAATGTTCCAGTGAGCACTGTTGGGGCAATAATACAGAAGTGGAAAGACAATCATTACACCATAAATTTGCCTCGACCATGTGCTCCTTGCAAGATTTCTGACAGAGGAGTGAAAAGAATAATCAGAAGAGTTGTCCAAGAGCCAAAGACCACTTGTGGAGAGCTTCAAAAAGACCTGCAATTAGCAGGTACTGTTGTCTCAAAGAAAACAGTAAGTAATGCACTCCACTGCCATGGCCTGTATGCACGCTCACCACGCAAGACACCATTGCTGGAAAAAAAGCAAGTTGAAGCTTGTTTAATGTTTGCTGCACAACATTTGGAAAAGCCAGTGAAATACTGGGAGAATATAGTGTGGTCAGATGAAAGAAATATTTAACTGTTTGGATGCCATAATACACACCATGTTTGGAGGAGTAATGGCACTGCACATTACCTTAAAAACACCATAACAACAGTGATGTTTGGAGGTGGGAACATTATGGTGTGGGCCTGCTTTTCAGCAAATGGTAGTGGCAAACTTAATATAATTGAAGGAAGGGTGAATGGGCAAGTTTACCAAGACATTCCTGACAAAAATCTGCTGCCATCAGGATGATGAAGATGAAACCAGGGTGGACATTTCAGCAAAAAAATGATCCCAAACACACAGCCAAGGAAACTCTCAATTGGTTTCAAAGAAAGAAAATGAAGCTGCTAGAATGGCCCAGCCAATCACCTGACTAAAATCCCATTGAAAATCTATGGAAATAACTGAAGATCAAGATTCATAGAAGAGGCCCACGGAACCTTCAGGATTTGAAGACCTGTGTGGAAGAATGGGCCAAAATCACACCAGAGCAATGCATGCGACTGGTTTCTCCATACAGGAGACATCTTGAAGCTGTCATTACCAACAAAGGCTTTTGTACAAAGTATTTAATGAATATCAGTAAGTGTGTTCAATAATCTTTCCCTCTGTCATTTCACAATATTGCACATAACTTAATTTCTGAACTTATATGTTTTGGTTTCTTTGTATGTGTGGATTACTTGGGTTGTTACCAATATCTGGTGAATATTTCATGTCAATAGCACCTTTGGAAATATATTTACTAAGAAAAATGTTGACGTGTTCAATTCTTATTTCACCCGCTGTAGGTAAATGAGCAATACACAGTGGGGCTCGAACATTTCTGAACCCTTTTTAAAATGGTCTATATTTCTTCTTTAAAGTAGGTAGAAACCAATAAAACAAATGAGACAGAAATATTATACTTGGTCATTTGTTTATTGAGCACAATGATCCGTTTGATCTGTTATTACATATCTGTGAGTTGCAAAATGTGTCAGGTGTTCTAAATAAACTGGGTGACAATCAGGTGTGAGTTGGCACCCTGTTTTATTTAAAGAACAGGGATCTAACAAACAAGGCATAGGAACAAGGGGCAATGTGGTCCCCCCCCCCAATAGTAAGAACAGTTTGTGGAAAATATATGGTTTGTCCCCCTGAATATCAACCTCGTTCCTACGCCCTTGCTAACACAATCTGATCTTCACAACACATTTGTGGAAGTTTACCATGGCACAAAAATGAGATTTCTGACGGTCTTAGAAAAAGAGTTGTTGATGCTTATCAGGTGAGTAAAGGTAAGAAAACATCTATCAACCGTTTGGACTCCACCAATCCACAGTCAGATTGATTGTGTACAAATGGAGGATATTGAAGACCATTGTTTCTCTACCCAGGAGTGGGTGACTAACAAAGAACACTCCAAGAGCAAGGCGTGTAATAGTCTGTGAGGTCACAAAGGAACCCAGGGTAACTTCTAAGCAAATAAAGGCCTCTCATTGGCTAATGTCAATGTTCTTGAGTCCCACCATCAGAACACTGAGCTGTATTCTTTATTTAACCAGGTAAGTCGTCTGAGAACTCGTTCTCATTTGCAGCAACGCACTGGGTAGAACACATACATTTACAATGTACAGCAAGGAAAAAGAAAAATTAATACAAAAATGAAAAAAGGAGCAGAGAGCAACACAATCATCTAAAACAAACACAGTCAGTAATAAAATATTCTCCCACATGTGAGCGGTAAAGAAAGTAAAAGCAGTTCTACCTAATTCAGTGGAGATCTTAGGGATTCCCAGTGATAGCCATTTCTGGGCTTGGGTCTGCAGCCTGTCAGTCTTAAAGTTAAAAGTGAATTAAGTTATGTTGGTAGCTTGTGCAAAAAAAGCTTTAGAGATTAAAAGTTCAAAATAAATTACTGTTTGAGATTTTAAAGAGAGCCAGTCCACTTTTTGATACAGGATGCAGTGACGGGTAATGAACTTAACACAGAGGCATTGTTACGTTCTGCTCCCCACAAGGGGAGTGGGATGTCAACCACACCGCACAGGACACCAGAGGCTAGCAACAGAGGCGTGGGGTCGTGGTGCAAACAAGGACACAGAGGCAGAAATGTACCGTTGCACAAAAGGGGTTTTATTTACCCACGGTAAATATATATAATTATATATGTGTATACATATATAATAATAGTAATAATAATAATAATAATAATAATAATAATAATAATAATAATAATAATAATAAATGGGAAAAGGGGCTGGACAGGAACCAAAGAAAATAAATCATATATAAGGCTGCACCCC
Source organism: Umbra pygmaea (assembly GCA_016801145.1). NCBI lineage: Eukaryota > Metazoa > Chordata > Actinopteri > Esociformes > Umbridae > Umbra > Umbra pygmaea. Next base: position 139 of record JACXGM010008652.1, on the reverse strand, counting down.
TAACCTGCTCTTACCTGACACACAACAAGAACCTAAACCTGTACTGGCACACGATCAAGGCGCCCTACCCAAAAGTACAGGAATGGTCTGTCCAGATCTTTCCTAGTGTATATAACAGGGGAGTTTCCCTACGGGTGGT
>JACXGM010008651.1:0-19489 GCA_016801145.1 Umbra pygmaea | reverse complement strand
GGTTTCGGGAGGGTGAGGCAACCTGAACACACCATCCCCACTGTCAAACATGGTGGTGGCAGCATCATGGTTTGGGCCTGTTTCTCTTCAGCAGGGACAGGGAAGATGGCTAAAATTGATGGGAAGATGGATGGAGCCAAATACAGGAACAGTCTGCAAAAGACCTGAGACTGGGATGTAGATTTGTCTTCCAACAAGACAATGATCCAAAACATAAAGCAAAATCTACAATGGAATGGTTCTCAAATAAACATATCCAGATGTTAGAATGTCAAAGTCCAGACCTGAATCCAATCAAGAATCTGTGGAAAGAACTGAAAACTCCTGTTCACAAACGCTCTCCATCCAACCTCACTGAGCTCGAGCTGTTTTGCAAGGAGGAATGGGCAAAAATGTCAGTCTCTCGATGTGCAAAACTGATAGAGACATACCTCAAGCGACTTACAGCTGTAATCGCAGCAAAAGAACAAAAGATGGTGCTACATCGTATTAACTTAAGGGGGCTGAATAATTTTGCACGCCCAATTTTTCAGTTTTTTATTTGTTAAAAAAGTTTGAAATATCCAATAAATTTTGTTCCACTTCATGATTGTGTCCCACTTGTTGATTCTTCACAAAAAATTACAGTTTCATACCTTTATGTTTGAAGCCTGAAATGTGGCAAAAGGTCGAAAAGTTCAAGGGGGCCGAATCCTTTCTCAAGGCACTGTACATGTGGGCTAAACTGTGGATCATTTATCATTGCTTTGGCACAAAATGCATTAAATGACCACATCTTTCAAATTACATAAATGTTTTCCCCACTTCGACGCAACAACTGCCAAAACTCTGGGTATCTACAAGCCAATTTGCAGATGCTTACATACTGTTTTCAAAACTGTTAAACTGAAGTAAGTTCACAACAGTAACATAATACAACACTGAATAAGACAGCAATTTGCTACATTTGTACATTATTGTTGTAATTAAATATTCAAAATCTAAAAATTAAATTATATAAAAACAATTGGACAATTGTTAGGTGAGGAAAGGGATGCATAGAAGAAATCAGCCTACATTTTTAATTGTATGGAACAATGTGTCATTTCACCACTCCTGTTTGCCATCCCAGAATGGTGTCACTTTTCCTCCCACCTTATTCTCCATTCCTCAACCCCATAGAGGAATTATTTTTCTCATGGAGTTGGAAGGTTTATGACCACCATCCACATGATCAAATGTCCCTCCTGGACAGAATGAATGCTGGATGCCTGGACATATCAGCAGAAGATTGCTAGGGATGGATCAGGCATACCAGAAGTTTCTTTCCTATGTGTATTGCCCTAGATGACATAAGATGTGATGTGGATGAGAACCTGTGGCCTAATGCAGAAAACCGAGTTGATTAGCATTCGTATTGTATCTGTATTCGTGGATGGTGTACACAAAATCTTATATTTTGGAATTACTCAGTGCAAAACAAAACATAACATATTGAAGCATACTGCATCATGTCTGATTCATTCCAGTAACACATATTGCAGTGAATTCTAAACAGTAGAGACGTGTCCTTGTTGTACAGAAGAAAACATTGTATAATGCTACCTGTTGTTAGTATTTTTCAGGTAATTGTGTGTTTGTAGGCTGTCAACCTTTGCTAGTGTTATGGAAAAATGTGTTGATTTGACACATGTATGAATTGATTTGGTAGTTTTGGTGCACTTTGAATGCGAAATCAACTGCTGTGACGAGCTGAAAGTCGGGTAGGAGAACTATGTGAACAGTTTTGAAAAAGTGACTAAGTATGGAGAAACGTGCCCTAGCAACTGTAAAAAACTGTAATATGTTGCATTTGCTCTTGCACAAGGAAGATCTGTGTAAATTTTTTTGTGCACAGGCAAAAGGAAACAACACGAATGGGAGCTGCTGGAATATTTCGAGAGGTCGGAAGATAGGTTCCTGCAGCACTGCAAGGACATGACTGATACCTTGCGGAAGAAAATGGATACAGACTCAGCTGCAATACTTGGAATCATGAAACATATGGTCACGGTGATGGAGAGCCAATCCCGCAGATGAATGCTACCGAACAGAAGAAACAATATTGCACACACTTTAAATTTTTGGGATTTTTTGTATAGTGCACTTTTTTTTATAAACATTTTCTAAAGAAAAATGTCTGCTTTAGTATGCTTAATCAACAGAAACAAATGCAAGTAATCAAAGTTATTTAAAAAAATTATATTTACACTTGTGTGCATTAAACACTGCTGCATTTCAGCAAACCAGAAAGACAGAACTATTAACTCTGCAAGTAAACGTAAATGTTATGAAAGTTTAATTGTTTAACAAAAACAGAACACAGGTAGAATTAAAAATGTATGGCAGTGTTGCTGTAAGAAAAAATGTCCTACAAAAGTACTGTAATGCTGCACTGATGTCAGCCCCTTGTTGATTATCATGTTCAGGTAACACCTGGACAGGACGCTGAATGTTTATAGGCCTGTCTTGGTGCTTCTCTGTATAGTTGTCCCAATGTTCCTCACAGATGCTTTGAAGCACACAGCAGGCAAGTGTCATTTGCTTGCTCAACTCCAATTTGCAGTCATTCTTTTTAGGAGGCACCTACATCAACCTTTTAATCTCCCAAAACACATCTCTACAACAAAGTTTGCAATGCTCAGCTGGTAATGTAGGTCTGTTGTTCATGTGTCAGTCTGCCTGTGTCCGAAAAGGGCTTCAAGTGACAGTTCTGCAGGCGATCTTCGTCTTGCCATGTGTCGCAATACTTGACTGTAAAGATAAAAATCGGTGTATTGTTAATTTTTATTAGATTTTTTATGTAATCGATAGGTAGTCTGCACCACCGGTAGATACTATAGCATACCTGCCAACCTTAAAATGTTTGAGTATAACTTCAGTGCGGACACAATGGTGTATCGCAGTGGTGTATAGCATTTGGGAAGTGGGAATTCCATCTGAATAAGGCCACAAAAAACATATGCACACTTATAAAATTATATATAAATTATTTATGTATATTAAATAAATAATAATAATAATGCAACCTCTTCAATTTTAACCATAGAATTAGAATGAAAACATACCATTAGGGTCTGTTATTATTAATATTACTAGAGGGTAGGGCACTTCAATTATAACATTTCCAGTTAATGTGATAGATGCTGTGGCAGTCTCCAGTTCTTCCCCCTGTACATGAGGTTTGCAATCTAAACAGGAGGGCTGGGTGTGAATTATAATCAATCCTGCAAATTGGTGCAAATATTTAATATTTTATTAAATAGTAAGTATTCCTTTTCATTCAACATCAGTAGCACCTACCTATGTCAGCTAAGACTTGCTGTACTAACGTGAAACATTGCTGTACATAACGTGCTGTTAGCTGAATAACACAAGTGTGCAAGCACTAAATAGGACTATGCATTTAACAACTCTAGCTATCTGTGTCTTTTTAATGAGTAAGGTCTCTCTACAGCTAGTTGACTAAAAGCTGTGAAGTTAGTTAGCTGCACAAGTGCTATGTAGCTAACCTACCTACATTATTAACATTAGTTACTGTAGCTAGCTACCTTGTTAAGATGTCAGCAAAAAAGCTAGCGAACTATAACAGTGTTGGTTAGCTATGTCTTTGCTATTTCCCTACCAGTTTCATAACGCATCAGTGGTGGGTCATTGTCAACGGACAATTGAATGAATTCAGCAGCTGTATCACGATTACTAGGTGGAGACCCATCACCTGCGGGAGAAGCAGGTGCATGAGTTTCTTTCCCTTTGCCTGAATCCTGTAAATGGCTCAGCACTAGTAATAGGATCGTTAACAGTGGAAAAAACACTGGCAAATACAATTTTTGCATATTTAAGAGTAGTATTTTGTACCAGCGTTCTTTGACTTGGAATTGCATAAATGGTATGCAAAATGCGTGCAGGTTGGCAGGTATGCTGTAGCTAACATTGCTTCCAACAAAAGCTAACATGAACAATAAGGGTTGAAACATGTTAGATAATTACCATTCTTCTGGAACATAACCTTTGTCCATAGTTATCCAGACGAGCAGCACAAATGTCTTCTAACCATCTTCTTCTGATCCCAATATAGAATCGCAAAGCCAGTAGGTCTGTTGTTCATATGTCAGTCTGCCTGTGTCCGAAAAGGGCTTCAAGTGACAGTTCTGCAGGCGTTCTTCGTCTTGCCATGTGTCGCAATGCTAACGTTGATTGTAAAGATAAAAATCGGTGTATCGTTAATTTTTATTTGATTTCCAATGTAATCGATAGGTAGTCTGCGCCACTGGTAGTGGCAGTAAGTCGTACTCGTTTCAGGTGAAGGTTAGTCTCCGCCAGGGCTGCGCTTTGTCACCAATCCTGTTTGTAGTATTTATGGACAGGATATCGAGGCATAGTCAGGATGGGGATCTCATCGCTGCTTTTTGCAGATGATGTGGTCCTGATGGCATCATCGGACTGTGACCTTCAGCACTAACTGGATCGGTTTGCAGCCAAGTGTGAAGCGACTGGGATGAGGATCAGCACCTCTAAATCTGAGGCCATGGTTCTCAGCAGTAAACTGATGGAGTGCCTACAAGGGAATGAGTCCTTACCCCAAGTGAAGGAGTTCAAATACCTTGGGGTCTTGTCTTGGCGGTATTACACTCAATTTATCGCACCATTGTGATGAAAAGAGAACTGAGCAGTTTTTGTTCCTACCCTCACCTATGGTCATGAAGGCTGGGTCATGACTGAAAGAATGATATCCAGGGTAGCTCTCTTAGAGATAGGGTGAGAAGCTCAGTCATCCATGAGTATATCAGAGTAGAGCTGCTGCTCCTTTGAGTCGAAAGGAGCCAGTTGAGGTTGTTTGGGCATCTGGTAAGGATGCCCCTGGGTGGTGTTCCAGGCACATCCATCTGGGAGGAGGCCTCGGGGAAGACCCAGGACTAGGTGGGGGGATTATATCTCCAACCTGGCCTAGGAATGCCTCGGGATCTCCCAGTCGCAGCTGGTTAATGTGGCTCGGGAAAAGGAAGTTTGGGGTCCCCTGCTGGAGCTGCTGCCCCCGCGACCCGACCCGGGATAAGCAGATGAAGATGGATGTTGCACTGTATTTAATGTATTAATGCTGTAATTGTTGGTGCTTGCAGACAGAATGATGGTTGAAAATAAGTGTTGAGATTAAATGTTATAATTCTAGTGTTTTTTGAAATGGTAGATCTCGGCTTACGTTTTGAATAAAAATGTGATCTTAGGCTACAAAAGTTTGATGAATACTGCCGTAGAGGAACCTTGCATGAATTCACAATGGAAAAAACAATAACATCAAAACAATAAATCATTATTCACACATTTAAAAGAAGCAGTTCCCTTCCACCACTTGTCATTGTGTGTAGTGCTTACGCATGATCATGGCTTTGCGTAGATTTACGAACATGCTGAAGCTAAAGATCACGTTGATAAATCCCACACTTTGTTTAGAAATGATTGCAAGCATGGTTTACATACAGATTTGTGCATACGCACACTTTATAAATGAACCCCCAGGCTCCTGAGCATTGAAGCTGTAAAACAGAAGAAAGAACACAGTAAATAAAAATGCAAGATGTTAAAACCTATTAAATTTAACCATGACTGCAGATGAAATTATAAAAATATGTATTTTATATATACCTGAAGTGCTGGTACTGCTTGATCTGTGGCAGCGGCCTGAATGTTAACTCCTGTGTTATCCTACTATGTTATCCTCTGCGTAGTTGAGAAAGTTCACAATTTACTCCAAATCTTCTTGCTTAATGTGTAAATTCAACTTGCTTAGGTCGGCTCTCTTTTTGATGGGTAGCATGAGGAAATTCTCCTTGTAGGACTGGTGAAGAAAAGTCAGGCTGCTGATCCTGAAAAGCAAATACAACAACATTTTGGATTAGATGAGCCTTGGCTCAGCTGCCTTGAGTCAAGCCACACCTGTAGAACATTCTGACTGAATTGATTGCTCATTTGCCCATTGTTTAAACGTAAATTTTCTAAACAATGTAACAGGCAACTGAAAGTTAGCAAAATAAATATGTTTTTAATATGATTTATTCCTATCCAGGAAGACAAACTGAAACCAGTCTCTTTTACAGTTGTACCTTGTGATAAAAAATAATTGTATAAAAATAGAAGCCAAGGAACTAAATCAGTATAATCAATGGCGTTTGTGTAACAAACAGACTTTAAAAGAAACAGTCACAGTTAACAATAAAATGGTAATGTAATGGGGATTTAAATGTGCTTACAGGAACAAAAACCTCTACTTTAAGTTTGCTCTGAATATCATTCCATGAGTATGCGGCATGATATTCAAACACAGTTTTTACCTAACTCAGACTGCATGGGTGATTTCTCTAAAATTAAAAAGTCCTGAGCCCGAGATATATACTGTAATATTAGACCACTGAATTTTTCTATGTGATCTCGCAGAAATCCGTGATACTACCACGGACATTTTACTTCAAACTCCGTAACAGTTTCACGGAATGGCAGAAAATTCAGTGAAATAAACACAGATCCTTAATCTCTAAATCCGTGGCAGTTTCAGGGAATCGCATGATGAAGTAGCAGAGTGTAAATAGCGTGGATTATGCAGGTTGGTAGGATGGGGTTGGTGGGCGGGCGTAAAAACATGCGACTCACATGCGAGTTCGAATCCATGCGAACACTTTGCATTAATTTTGTTTTCTATTCCAGCGCGATGCAGATGTGTTACAAATATGCTTTTTAATCCTTTTTTTTGGTTTTGGGTAAGGCTTAGATCGAGTTAACAGCAAGGTCTCACGTTGCGCCCATCGCAGACTTTTCTGTGAAACTGCCACGGATTTTGGTCCCATTCCGTGAAATTGCCACGGATTCTGAAGTTCAGGCCGTGGCAGTTTCACAGATTTCAGAGAGATCAGGCTGGAATTTTTTCATTTAAATAGTTAGGTATTTTCTGTAAAAGAGCCCTACAAACAAACATTTCAAATGTATTTTATAAAGCTCTTTTTACAACAGCCATTGGCACAAAGTGCTTTGACAGATACCTGGCCTAAAACCCCCAGGAGCAAGCAACAACAAGTGATCCAGAGTGGCTAGCAAAAACTCCCAAGTAGGTAGGACCTAGGCAGAAACCTAGAGGAAGGCCAGACTCAAGAAGGTGGCCAGTCCTCTTCTGGTCATACCAGGTGGAGAATCTGAGGGAACCCAGCCCATTGTATTAGTTTGTCACCTGGTGGAAACATGATCACCAACAGCAGTGACGTGGGCACCAGCCGAGTGGGGTGGGCACAGAATGAAGGCAGTAAGGAGTCATCATGCTACATGGTCCTGAAGCATGTTCCAAAGATTCTCCTGTGATCAACAACACATCAGAAATTTTAGAGTGGGTGTATCTTAGGACTAGTACAAGTCTGACCCCAAAAATAAATATATAAACTGTCTCTCGTCCCTGTCACATATAAATGAAACTTAAATGGGTACTGAGAGTAGACAAAATGACCCTAGTCCCCTGACACATAAACTATAGCAGCATAACATCTGGGGACTTAAACGGAGGGACAGGAGACGTGGTCCTGCGCAAACATGCATGATTCAGACCCACCCATATTGCCAAGACCACACCACCAAAGGGACACCAAACATTATGTCTGGACCATCAAAATTTCAAAGTGTCCGAGCCATCTGCAGTGAATAGCGGGCAATGACGAGTGTGATAGTTTGCTCCAGTAATAAAGTACAACGCTGCATGATATAGTTTATCCAAATGTTTCAACTCTGATGCTGACCCATGCATGTATAGTTTATCACCATAATCAAGCACTGACATAAAAGTTAAATTAATGGTTAAAAAGTGATTGCAGAGCGGCGCAAGTTCTGTATCCAATTTACAAGGAAAATAGAATGAAGGGAAAGTGTGTTGCTTTCATGGTCAATAAATTATACATTGATAACCAAATGTTCAGGGATACAAAAAATATTGTCAGAATGATGCAACAAATAATACTAATGTTTATTGGGATATAAAAAATCTAACATATACAGTTGTGCTCAAAAGTTTGCATACCCCTGGAGATTTCTTAATAGATGTACCATGTTCAGAGAAAACATGAGTGAGCAGGCAACATTTTTTTCATTTCTCATGGGATTCATATTTAACCCTAGGCACATAACAGAATGGCAAAATTATAATAGAAAACATGGCAACAAATAAATAGGGCTGTCCCTGACTAAGAATTTCTTTGGTCGACCAAGACTCGACTGATCTTTCTTTACAATTGACTAATCTAAATTTTGAAATGTTTTTTTTTCCTTCCTTCATAACTGTCACATTCAGTGTTTTAAATTAAACTAATTTGTTTGACGCTTTACAGCGCTGTTGGAAGAAGTAATCAGAAACAAATACACAAGTAAAAAGGGTGATGGACAAGACAAAAAATAAATCTGATCCGACTCCATGCTGGCATTTCCAGATTCAGCCGCTCTAAAATAATTCCTTAAGCTGAATGCCAATATAATTACAATTACCTAGTTATATGTAACTGATGTTGTTTAACATGCAAATAAGCAGAGCTAGTCAATTAAATGGCGAGCCTTTTTTAGAACCACAGATGGCATTCACCACGGGAAAATGTGTCTGTATACCTGGCAGACAAATGGGAAACTGTCCTCATCAGACATTCGATGTGATATTTTTAACCTAGATTCATCCAATTCTAAACTTAAATGTAGGGAATAAAACAGTCTGGCTTTGTCTCTGGTTATAACAATAATGGCTTGTTTGTGATTACATCATTCAAATTTAGCACAGCCAAAGCCGACATATGTAGCCTAAACATTTTATTTAGTGCAGATGTTAACAAGTAGATAATTGAAAGCAGCTTGTGTTAGCATGCACTTACATAAGCTGTTTTGAAGTGGTATGCTACATCATAGTTAATTAAATGCACAAATGTCTTTGTGGAATGGATGATTGTGAGTAAATGTCAGTCAGAGATCCGACAGGATTGCTGAGCTGCCCAACTTTCACAGGCGAATGGGAAACATCTCAAATATATCTATAATTTGTCTATGTTGTACCTAAATTGGTTGAAGTAGATCTAATTATTTTACTATCCCGCTCATCAGGCAGCTCGCTCACTCAGGGAGAGCAGGGTTGAGGTAGCGCACGAGATTGTGGATCTGTCCCGTGAGATACGTTTGTGAAATAACGAGTATTTGCGTGAAAAATGAATGGTCTTTCACATTGAAAATCCATAACTAGGGAAGTTAAATTGCTTTTTGACTATAACATTTTGTATAACAAACATCAGCTGCATGGTTTCCAAACTTTTTTCTGCCAACAATAAGGAAATGTCAGCTCGCAATTCTTCAATATGGCATTCATATTGTCGAAATAATAATGAGGACTTCTTTTTCCAACTTCACAATTTGCTCGATAAATACATTCTCAATCAGCAGAGGATTTCAGATTACATGTAAGAATATAGGCTATCATTGATAGAGCCATTATATACTGTTATATACACTGAACAAAAATATAAACGCAACAATTTTTTTTGCCCCCACTTATCGTAAGCTGAACTCAAAGATCTAAGACTTTTTCTATGTACAGATGTCATCGGAGAAAGTTGGGGAAAAGGGGCAGAGCAGTACCGTGTTATATACTGAGGCACACTTCAGCCAAGTGAATTAAATTTCGGTGGCAGTTTTTAAAAGAAAACAATACAAAAAATGGCCGCCAGGTGGCCCCAGGGTGCACATTCATCCAAAGCATTTCCTTTAAGATAATCTCAAGTGTTTATCATTACAACAACTACGTTCTGAAGTTAAATGTATTATTTGTAGAGCTTTAGTCATTAAACTATTGTCCTACAATATAATTGTCTCATCTAAACTGCCTACTGTATATTTGAAATACTTTTCCATTTACGAAATCCTACACAGTCTAAACAGTTAAACTCAACTCCACCGAAAACATGAACAGTTCACACAGACTTGTTGGTGTAATGGAAATGACTAAGGTCTTTCAACCGGGCAGACAGGATTCGATTCCAGCGCGTGACCAATCTATATTTATGGTGTTACATTATATTAATCATACACTGTTCATTAATGCTTTCATTTTTATGCTTAATTAATGCTTTTCATTTTCACTGTTGTTCATTTTGTTTACCTAAAAAGTAGTAATGGGTACATTTATTATGCATACATTGTTCATTACTGCTTACAAAATACTGTAGTAATGGGCACATCATAAAATAGTAATGGGTACAGTACATCTATTACTGATTTTCATAATTTTATTTCAACAAGAATTGTGGCCAGTTCGACATTGATAACTATCGTAAATTTTAGGCGTTGCTTTTGTGTAGAAAAATTATACATCTAGAAACAGGTTAAAAATGTCACCAGACCTTTTTCTAATGACTTACAGTAAGAGAGATCGCTTAGTGAACTACAGTACATCTCTCGTCTTGAACAATATATGTCAGTGAATGGGAGGCAATGGGCGGCAACAATATACGTCATGTAAGCAAATTGTTCTTCATGGCATTCCCGGGGATTACCGTGTTATACGTCCCAACGCTATTTGTCTCTCGCGCTTTCTTGTCGACATGCATGATAAATAAAACAAGCTTTAACACAATGCTTACAAATGTATACTGTAGGTAATTAAATATACATTTTTATCTGTCACCCTTTGTGCTGCATCTCGGGGAGAAAATATAAAAAACATGACTAGATCATTGAGTTCATAATCCCATATGAACCATTTTGAAAATGACTGTTGTGTTCCATTAGTTGTCTACTGAACTATACATCTGTTCAGCCAAATTGATGCTAACGAGCATGCTAGAATCAAGCCCACCGAGATACACCATGTGACCATTTCATTTCAATATGTACAGTGTGGACAGGGTGATAATGATTAACAAATTGCCAGCACACCCACCTCTCCACATTCCCTAGGTGGTGAACATTAGGCAGTCATTGTCTGTAGATAGCTACCAAATTGTTGTTATAAACAGATTTACTAGCTGTATGCGGAAGCATAACAAAATCCTAACTTAATTGGCACATGCCCACGGTGTAATACAGTACAGTGGTGTGTGAGATACAATCGGAATAGTCCATTTTGCGTTCTGTAATTTAATAATAATGTAATATAATTTGCAAATAAAATCCAATGAAAATAATAAAAAATAAGGTTTTACACAATGTTTACAAATATATGCTGTAGGCAATTAAACATACATTTTTATCTGTCACCCTTTGTGCTGCATCTGGGGGAGAAAACATAAAAGACACGTTTTTATTTTCCTGTTAATACAGTACAGTACAGTCTTATTTTGCAAAAACAAACAAGGACCATTTAGCTGCTTAATTTATTTCACCAAACAACATTTCACCATCTCAAAGTCCTATCCCCAATTAGACATAGACAAATCACCCTTAAAATGAATAAGGGACAGCACAATTAATTTGTTAATATTGCTCTAACATATTTTGTGTCAATTGTAAAAAGTCCAAAGTAAAAGTACAAGGTTGGATTTATTAGTTTTGGGAAGTTCTTAATAAAAACCTATGACCAATTAATGTCAGTTCATAAATAACCATTGAACATAAGGAATACCTTTTTACTTTTGTTTTTCAATTAATTGATGACTGTGTTTGGAAGTAGATTCTATATAATCATGTTTAAATACAGTTTGAACAGTTTAGAATGCTATTACTAGATGAGAGAGTTGTATAGCTGTAGTTGAGGCCTTTTGAAGGATTCTAAGACATATAAGACAGACAGGGAGACGATTCAGGGTCAAGCCAGATAAGACTTTCCTTTAGGATAGGGGGTAGTTGGTCACTATGACTACAAGTGACTGAGACAAGGATGCAAGGCCAAGCAAGTGAGTGAGGAGGAGAGAGAGCCCTTCTTATACAGTTCTTATATTATAACATCAGCATAAGCAGTAGCTTATGGTTTAGGACTTATAGCTTACAACTCTGTTATATATTAGATAGCTTATAACTATATGATCTATTGTAGGTTAGACTGTAATTCCATCACAGGTCTAACACATGTAGATGCCATTCAGACTAATAGAACAGGACATTTTACTGACAGGACATTAGACAGATAAGGGTTACCGAGTTATTTGGATAACAGCTACCAAGGAGTTACACTATGTAGTATGGAACATATATGTTCCATACTCAAGGTTAGGAACAGTGGCCTGAACATTAAGAGATAGGGAACCTACGTAGACAGAAGTTAAGGTGACCAGCACATGTGCACACATGAGACAGTCACGGGTCTGAGGAGAATCTTCTAGAAGGTGTGCGAACAATGCTAAGGCTATATAACCCAGTTCCATATGATCATTCGGGGCATTTTTTCACAACACATCTTGATTTCTATGTTATGAGATGACCCTGTTTCCGTAACAAGAGGTATTTTATTAAACATTCTATTATCAACCACTACCTAACTCCTGAAACCATCATTTCAACAAAGATCTTACCAAGCCTGAAATGACCTTTTAAAAACTGTTTAGGTGTGAACTCCCTTTACCTGGTCATTTTGGTGTTAATTGTTAGTGCTGGGGAGAGGGAACATCCAGGTTGTCAATGCAGACTTCTAAATTCATAATAATGTATCATGGCTCTATCAATTATATGTTCTTACATTTATAGATCAAATTTTGATGTTGGAAAAAGAAGTCTTTATTATTATTTTGACAATTTGAATGCCAACTCTCAGACCAGAGTGAGATCACGACATTACCATCTATAAAAACGTTGATATTTTGGAATCTACCTCAAGCCACAGAGTACATGTAATGATACACTCCAAATGTAAAGAGAACAATGTTTATTTGTAAACAGGTATGACTGTCCAAGGAAAAGGCACAGAAAAATCCAAAACAAGGCAGAGGTCAGACCGGAATAGCAAATATATGGCTAAGGTACAAATAGGGAAATCCACAGGCAGAATAATCCAAAACAAGTCAGAGGTCAGACCGGAATAGCAAATATATGGCTAAGGTACAAATAGGGAAATCCACAGGCAGAATAATCCAAAACAAGGCAGAGGTCAGACCATAACAACAATACATGAATGAATGCTCAGTAATAAGAAACCTGTACTTACAATACCTCGCAAAGAGGCAAGGAGAGGTGTGTGACTAAATACTAAATGGAGTGAGTAGGTGTGGTGAATTAGGATAATTGAGTCCGGGTATGGGGAATGTAGTCCTGAGGAGGATTGACTAGGGAAGCTGTAGTCCACAGGATGTAGAACTGGGGAATGGGAATCGTAGTTCTGTGACACATAAACCAAGGAAGTGGCAGTTTCCATGGAAGGGGAACTGGGAAACGTTACAGTACACACTTTTACGGGCAGACAGTAATAATCATAGACAACATACAGAATACACCAGTTGGTCAAATACTTAGACTACAATGTAGTTACTACAAATATGGTACTAAAGTGTTTTATTATCCAAGAACCGGGAACAAATACAAAATTCATAGTTTTATTAATTGTAGCATGGTTCTCCTGCCCATGCCGTTATTATTGTTACGATGAAAGAAATGCAATATGCACAGCATACTTTAAAACAAATACATGTATTTTAAAAACAAGATAGTAGTTTAAACTATTGTCACTTGTTTAACTAAAGATGTGTAAACCAATCAGACAGCATTGCACTCTATTTACCATTGATAAGCGGCAAATATGCTTCTAAATATGATGCATGAGGTTGGAATACAATTTATTCAGGAGGACAAATATCATGCCATTTATTTATGCTAAATTATGAATATGAGGCCCCAGCTGTCTGATGGTTGGAAGACATTTAATTTATTTGTTAAAACCACTGGTGAATCGACTAAGAATGTAAAATGCACATGCCACACATGTTTTCAATGTGAAGGCAATTTGCATCTTCTCTGCAGCAAGTATGCTGTTTGACAGTGCACACACTTTATACAAAACATAGTTGCAGCCTGTCTAAAGGTAGCTACAAGCCTTTGTTACCATTTTAATTTATTGAAGCAAATTATTTTCTGTCCTACAAAATGTGGCGAAACAACTTTCCGGCAATCTAATTTCAATTATGCTCTCTAGGTAATATGTCAGTAAATTGGTAATTGCAGGCAGGGCAGAGAAATTATGATTCTGGTATGTAATCTACTGTATATCGTCGGTCTTCCATTTTAATTAGCGTTACATACTTGTTCAGTTTGTATAATTTGATTTGCCTACTGAGTGTCTTTTCTCATGTACTCAATAAAATCAAAATTATATAGTTTATCTGATTGGATGCCAATTATTTGATATTTTACATTGTGTTGTTATTTGTACATACACTAGTTTATATTATTTTTGCAAGTGAGACTGGGCTATTAAGACAAGAAAAAATTGTAACACTTTACAATAAGGGTACATTAATTAACATTAGTTAATGCATTAATAAGCACTTACTAACAGTTAATAACCCTTAACTAAGGTGCTTGATAATCATTTACTATGGATGTTGTTGTTAACTAAGGTATTAATTAATGCATTACTTTAACATCAGTAAATGCAGTAATATGCATTAACTAACTGTTAATAACAGCTAACCAAGGTTTCTATTTTAAAATTATTTAATGTAGCAGAAAACATTAACTAATATTAATAACAGTTAACTAAGGTGTCAAATTATCATTTACTAATGTTAACTGGGGTATTAATTGTTGCATTGTTTTAACATAAGTTAATGTAGCAATAAGCATTTACTAAGTGTTAGTAACAGTTACCGTAATTCCTCAAATAAAAACCGGGGCCTTTATTTACCTCTACTGCAAAAGGTAACAGGCTATTTATTTGAAGCAGGGTTTTATTAGAGGCAGGCTTTAATTTCTAATTCACTATTTTCTATTTTTTATAAATATAATTGGCTATATTTTACTGTCAATCCTCATTTCAGTTCGCCCTTTTAAAGTTGGGCCTACTGCAATACGCAATACGTAATTAACACTATCTCAACACTTCTTGTAACTGTTCCAATAAGTTGTTGAAAAAAGTTGTAGAAAATTCAGTGGCTTGGACTAATGGGACCTGTGATACTTCCAATACAGCTACTGCTATCGGCACCTCGCGTGTTACTTAAGGTGTTTACAACTTTACAATCAGGCAAAGAAAGAGCATTAATAACTGGTTAATTATAGTTATGTAATGGTTATTCAGCACTATTAAGCCTTAACACAAGACAGTGCTTTCACTGGGGTGGTGTGCGGTTTTTCCATGGCAACGCACAGTCTGGAGTGTGTTAATGCACTTATAAAACGGTTGCCAACATTTTATTTGTGAAAATTAATTTAAAAGAAAGTATTTTCGTCAAGACCGGTGAACTTTTGATTAAGAAAACAAGAGTAGAAACTCGTAATTCTCCTCGCAAATTGTATTTAAATATTGTAACGTTATTGTTAGCTAGATGTGATGTTCATTTTTGTAGTTAAGCCATGTAATTTGTGTGTTAAATAGCAACAATGTGATTTACTCTAGTAGTTAGCACTAATGTAACAGTTTGACAAGCAACAGTATATTTTTAGCAAGGCCTAAAGACGAATAGTATGTAACATAGATACTACAGTATTTATACATGCAATCTACAAAGTAGTCGCACTTTTATAACTATACATTGATGTGATATAAAAGTACATGCAGACAATAATACCTGTTAGAACTGATTTATTTTTATTAAGTGTAATTAAATTGACTATTCCAGGGAAGGTGCAGTTCGTTAAATTGAATGGGCTGGAGGAACGGACTGTCAGACCACCCTGTGACTGGCAGGGTTGGACTTCGTTGCAACAAGCCTAGATGAGGCTCCTGAAAGGATGTGGCTCCAGGTTCTGTGGTCATTCATAGATGGAGACCAGTAATGACGAACACTGGCCTAATTTCTGTGACCAGTCACTGCCATCACCTCTCGTGTCTCCTTGCCTGCTGTTGTAAGTAAATGCACTGCTGTGGACCTCATTGAATGATTTGTATAGTTTTGAGACAGACCTGAAAATACATGAAGCATAATTTTCTTTATATATAAATTGTCCACACACGCCAACCACACACACACACAGGCCAACCACACACACACAGGCCAACCACACACACACACACACAGGCCAACCACACACATACACAGGCCAGCCACACACACAGGTCTCTACGGTCTCTACTGGTCTTCACTGATATCTACTGATCTGTACTGGTCTCTACGGTCTTTACTGGTCTTCACTGATATCTACTGATCTGTACCGGTCTCTATGGTCTCTACTGGTCTTTACAGATATCTACTGATCTGTACTGGTCTCTACTGGTCTTTACTGATAGCTACTGATCTATACTGGTCTCTACAGTCTCTACTGGTCTTTACTGATATCTACTGATCTATACTGGTCTCTACTGGTCTTTACTGATATCTACTGATCTGTACTGGTCTCTACGGTGTCTACTGGTCTTTACTGATATCTACTGATCTGTAATGGTCTCTACTGGTCTTTACTGATATCTACTGATCTGTAATGGTCTCTACGGTCTCTAGTGGTCTTCACTGATATCTACTGATTTGTACTGGTCTCTACGGTCTCTAGTGCTCTTCACTGATATCTACTGATCTGTACTGGTCTCTACGGTCTTTAGTGGTCTTCACTGATATCTACTGATCTGTACTGGTCTCTACGGTCTCTAGTGGTCTTCACTGATATGTACTGATCTGTACTGCTCTCTACGGTCTCTACAGATCTTCACTGATATCTACTGGTCTGTACTGGTCTCTACGGTCTTTAGTGGTTTTCACTGATATCTACTGATCTGTACTGGTCTCTTTGGTATCAAGTGGTCTTCACTGATATCTACTGATCTGTACTGGTCTCTACGGTCTCTACTGGTCTTCACTGATATCTAATGATCTATGCTGTAAGAAGTTAATCATGCTACTAGTGGCGGCAAGAAAACTTCACACAATTTCCCCAGAAATTGTACCTATCCTAGTAATTATTATTATTTTCCACTAAAATACATTCTGTAGCCCAAACCGTAAGTGCTGGAGACTTGAAACTTTGTCAGATGGTAGTACAAAAATCGAGGAGAGGTTCAGAGAATATGAGCCCGATTGGCCCATAGGTGGCGCGACAGCGACCAATTGTGCGAAACTTCTTATAACTCCTGAACCGTAAGTCATAGACTCAAGTGCCTTATACCTTGGAAAGCTGAACTCCTGACGAACAAAACGTATATCTCCAATTTCATTTCCGCCATGATAGATTTTCGGCCATTTTGAATTTTGTCAAAAAACTAATTTCGCAAACTAGTCCTAGGTTTTTCGTCCGATCGGAACGAAACCAGTGCAGAAATGTTCTCTTGGGTCTGAATATCAATAATTATCGAAAAAAAGTTGAAATTTCTATTTGCGGTCACTAAGGGGTGCAAAATGGACACTGTGGGAGGAGCCTATTTTACTAAAATTCTCTACTGGTCTGTACTGATATCTACTGATCTGTACTGGTCTCTACGGTCTCTACTGGTCTTCACTAATATCTACTGATCTATACTGGTCTCTACGCTCTCTACTGGTCTTCACTGATATCTACTGATCTGTACTGGTCTCTACTGGTCTTCACTGATATCTACTGATCTGTACTGGTCTCTACGGCCTCTACTGGTCTTCACTGATATCTACTGAACTGTACTGGTCTCTACTGGTCTTTACTAATATCTACTGATCTGTAATGGTCTCTACACAGTTGGTCTCTACTGGTCTTCTCATATCTACTGATCATTACTGGTCTTAACTGGTCTTTACTGATACCTACTGATCTATAATGGTCTCTACTGGTCTTTACTGATATCTACTGATCTGTACTGGTCTGTATGGTCTCTACTGGTCTTCTCTGATATCTACTAATCTATACTGGTCTCTACTGGTCTTTACTGATATCTACTGATCTGTACGGGTCTCTACGGTGTCTACTGGTCTTCACTGATACCTACTGATCTGTACTAGTCTCTACTGGTCTTCACTGATATCTACTGATCTTTAATGGTCTCTATGGACTCTAGTGGTCTTCACTGATATCTACTGATTTGTACTGGTCTCTACTGGTCTTCACTGATATCTACTGGTCTGTACTGGTCTCTACAGTCTCTACTGGTCTTCACTGATATCTACTGATCTATACGGGTCTCAATGGTTTTCACTGATATCTACTGATCTGTACTGTTCTTTATGTTCTCTACTGGTCTTTACTGATATCTACTGATCTATACTGGTCTCTACGGTCTCTACTGGTCTTCACTGATACCTACTGATCTGTACTGGTCTCTACTGGTCTTCACTGATATCTACTGATCTTTAATGGTCTCTATGGACTCTAGTGGTCTTCACTGATATCTACTGATCTATACGGGTCTCAATGGTTTTCACTGATATCTACTGATCTGTACTGTTCTTTATGTTCTCTACTGGTCTTTACTGATATCTACTGATCTATACTGGTCTCTACGGTCTCTACTGGTCTTCACTGATACCTACTGATCTGTACTGGTCTCTACTGGTCTTCACTGATATCTATTGATCTTTAATGGTCTCAATGGACTCTAGTGGTCTTCACTGATATCTACTGATTTGTACTGGTCTCTACTGGTCTTCACTGATATCTACTGATCTGTACTGGTCTCCATAGCCTCTACTGGTCTTTACAGATATCTACTGGTCTGTACTGGTCTCCATAGCCTCTACTGGTCTTCACTGTTATCTACGGATCGGTACTGGTCTCTACAGTCTTTTGAGAGACTTTGTGGGAGGAGCCTTTTTTACTAAAATGGCTATATATCAAGAAGGAAATGAGATGACTTCACCAAACTTGGTAAGCATGTGGTCTTTGGTATGCATCTACTGATCGGTACTGGTCTCTACAGTCTCTACTGGTCTTCACTGATATCTACTGATCTGTACGGGTCTCAATGGTTTTCACTGATATCTACTGATCTGTACTGTTCTCTATGTTCTCTACTGGTCTTTACTGATATCCACTGATCTATACTGGTCTCTACGGTCTCTACTGGTCTTTACAGATATCTACTGATCTGTACTGGTCTCTACTGGTCTTCACTGTTATCTACTGATCGGTACTGGTCTCTGCAGTCTTTTGAGAGACTTTGTGGGAGGAGCCTTTTTTACTAAAATGGCTATATATCGAGAAGGAAATTAGACAGCCTGATCTCCTAGAAATCCTTGAGACTGCCACGGAATATGAACCTCAGAATCCGTGACAGTTCCACGGAATGGCCGAAAATTCTGTGAAATGGACACGGATCAAATTCCGTGGCAGTTTCACGGAAAAGTCCGCGATTGGCGCACAGTGAGACCTTGCTGTTAATTCGATGTAAGCCTTTCCCAAACCCCTAACCTAACCTTAACCACTCAGAAACCTT
>JACXGM010008650.1:0-20976 GCA_016801145.1 Umbra pygmaea | reverse complement strand
GGTTGTTGTTATTATTAGGATTAAGGGTTAAGCCATTAGGGTAAGGTTAGTATTAGTTAGCAAGTGGATTTTCCTTTTAATATCTGTATTTGTGGGCACGTTTCCGTGTGTTGTGCATACTGTGCCCCCTTTAGGTTAAGGTTAGTATTATGATTAAGGGTTAGGTAATTAGGGTAAGGTTAGTATCAGGATTAAGTGTTAGGTCATTAAGGTTAGTATTAGGATTAAATGTTAGGTGATTAGTGTAAAGTTAGTATTATGATTAAGAGTTAGTTAATTAAGGTAGGGTTAGGATTAAGGGTTAGGTCAATACGGGCAAGGCTAGTATTAAGATTAAAGTTTAGGCCATTAGAGTAAGATTAGTATTAATATTAAGGGTAAGTTAATTAGGGTAGGTTACTATTAGGATTAAGGTTTAGGTCATTAGGGGTAAGGTTAGTAATAGGGTTAAGGGTTAGGTCATAAAGGGTAAGGTTAGGGGTAGTGGATGGGGAAATTAGAATATTTTCTGAGTACACCACAAGGCAGAGATGGGCATAAATACATTACATTTCTGGGCTGGGCTGTGCTGAGTTCACAACTTTTGGGAAGTTCCTCAATAAGACCCTAATGACCAGGTAGGTCATTTTGGGGAAAGCAAAATTGTTCGCCTCGCGTCGCTCTCCAGCCTAGGACTCGTCGTTCTATGGGCGTTTCGTGGAAAATGTCAATCACTTAAGTATTGGTATTCCATATAATTTGATTTAAATAAAAACACATTTTCATTTGTTTATTTTTGTATTTCTTCTCATTTCTTAAGAAGCTAAATGGCTATTAATTATGTTCGATGTAGTTTAGCTGGTACACACGGCGTGATGTGTCCTGATTGGTTGACGCTCCGTCGCTTCAGCCAAAAAGTTCAACTATTTTCAACTATCCACGCCCTGTCGTCGCCTCCTCTGCTTTCCATGCGTCGCTTCACGTGCACTGCTCTTGCTCATGGCTTGGTGCCTCCCAATTTGTCTTGTACCATAGAGAATACATTGAGAATCGTAGCCCTGATGCCCACTAAAAATGGCAGGTGTGAATGCAGGGTAAGTCCATTCTTTTTGAGCAATGGCTGCCAGTTCAGTAAACTTCCTGGGTTTGCATGCTGCAACCACCTTCTTCACATCCCACCAGAGATTTTCTATGATGAAGTCAGGTGACGGTAGTGGCCACTGTAGAATCTTCCAGGACTTCTTCTGCAACCATGCCTTGGTGGAATTTGAGGTATGCTTGGGATCATTGTCCAGTTGGATGATCCAATGATGCCCAGGCTTCAACTTCCTCACAGAGGGCATGACATTTTCTCCTAAGATTTCCTGATACTTCAATTAATCCTTCTTGCCTTCCACATGCTGCAGGTTTCCTGTTCCAGAGGATGCAAAGCAGCCCAAGAGCATCACCGAGCCACCACCATGATTTACTGTGGGCAGAGTGTTCTGTTCAGCATATGCTTCATACTTCTTCATCCAGAAATACTGCTGATCCATTGTGCCAAAAAGTTTCTCAATTCCCACTAACCCTGCCTTGTGGGCAGCTCCGCAGCTCCTTGGCAGATCTTTGGGATGGGGAGGGGCGCGCACATGATTCATCCAACCACATGTTGCCCAGCTGCAGATTATTTTTGCATTGTTCATCCAACATGGAAAACTTTAGTCAGATCATGCACCGGATGTTTATGTTCACCAGTTATACTCCCACGATTGAATTTTACAGGCGGCTGATCTGACCACAAGAAGTCCCTGAAGAGCGATGTGGCAGGATAGATAATCTGATTTATCTAACCCAATTTCCAGCCAGTGCTAAGCCACTTTGTGCTGCCTCATGCAGGAGGTCCGGGGAAAGTCAGAAAACCCAAGGTACATGTAAGGTTTGAACCACTGACCTTTATGAGGTAGACTGTCCTGCAATGCAACGACTTTAGCCCAGCATGCCTCGTGGACCCGCCGGTTGCCACCAAGTTTTGCTGCAGGTCTTTTGCTGTCACTCAAGGGTTTTTTACAAACTGTCATCCTTTTTTCTGCCCTGTACAGATAGTGTAACCTCTGTTTCCTTAACTTTGAACTTGTAAACTATGCTTTCAATGGTGTCTCTGGGAACATTTAGTGCTTACTCTATCTTTTTGTAGCCTGTTCCTTATTTGTGAAGGGCAATAATCTCTTCTCTTAACTTTTTGGACCATTCTTTTAACTTTGCCATGTTTCTCACAAAGTCAAATTATGTTTAGGTATATCAGGTGTGCTTGAGACAACAACTATTTAGCATGTTTATGTTGTTGTGAGCAGTGTTGGGGATAACACGTTACTAAGTTAAAAAAAGCAGGGAGGATAAATAAATGTGTCCAGTGAGCTGTGGTCATGTGCAAGCACCTGTCGAGTGGGAAAATAATGGAACGCTTGTCATCGTTCGTCTCACTCAAATGTTTTGGACCGAAATTGCTTTTTTCTACTATGGCGTCTACGAGTGGAGGTATGTTATTTTCAAGTTATATTTTCACCGGTTATTCCAATAAACACGCGTTGAAAACGTGCATAATGTTACAGAAAATGTCCAATGTGCTTTAAATGTGCCAGGGGCCTCTCAATCAAAACAATAGCAAAAGATGTACTTGGATGACGTCGGGAGGTTGCGTGGGATCATGGGTTTTGTTATCGTTGTCAATGACAACCTTCCAATCTAGCGTCTCCGGCAGAAAAAATGTTCACTGACAAAGTAATATATTGTTAAAAATATTATAACTTTATTCACGTTATGTTTGGCGGCTCCCTGGAAGTTAGAACAACTAGAGCAGTCACAGGTTATATGACGCCATTTACAGGCGACAAAATGAAACGTCCCGTGTCTTCGAATTATATTACAAATTTCTCTGGATTTGAAAGTTACTGGAAACATTTAGGATAATGTAAGTACACAACTAAGAAATATATATAATATATGTATAGTGATGTTTGCTTTTAATGCAAAGTATGTATTTTGTTATTGTTTTGATTGATATTACATATTGTACCTTTAACAGGCGATGGGAACGCATATTATGGGCGATGAGAACGCAGATTATGGTAGTTTTCTACAAACAGTACATAAGGTGCGCAAGGATTCAAGTTACATGCACTCAGAACGTGTGTATTTGTGCCAGTAAACACACATTCAGAATGCTTATAATTCTGCCACCCAACAGATCTAAACTGTATCCTTTAGACTCAATATTTCTGCTCAATGTATTCTACATGTGTCTCCGTTAACTTCAGTAGCATTACTACCCATTGCATATTGTATGTAACTCAAAAAAAATTTTTTATCTGTATTTCTTTACTCAGTTAAAATTTGTTATATACTCAGACATTGAAATGAAATTGGATTTACATACAAACACTCACACATTCATCAGAAATAGATTGATCATATTGGTCAATTTGATCATGCCCAGAGAAAGTAGTTACCACAAGTCTGCACTCGACATGATCAGGCAATCTCTATCTAGCAGTGGCAAGGTGGCCTTATTGTATATTAGGACCCTGGTTCAAACCCCTCCCCCCACACACACAACCAAGGTGAAGCCTCTATCATTCTGTTTTTGAGCAAGACAGTTAACCATAATTGCTCCCAGGTTCTGTAAATAATTATTTCTTAATCAACTTACCATTAAACTTGATTCAAAACTTTTAAATATTTGGGAAGGTTAATAAGTTGATTATTTTTTGTCCAATGAGTATTGTATGATACTAAACCTAGACACACCAAAAAGCATATGTAAAAAGCATTTTTTAAAGTAACTTAAAGTAGTTTAAATAGTTACTTTCAATAAAGAGTTACGCAGTAACGTAACGTAGTTAATTTCAATAAAAAGTAACGCAGAAGGTAACTTACATTTTGGATAAGTAACTAAGTAAAGTCACTAGTTACTTTTTAAAGTAACGTTCCCCAACCCTGGTTGTAAGGGATTCTATTCAGGATGTTGAATAATTTTGAGACTGGTGAAGTCATAATGTGCGCTATTTTAACGATCTAAGCGCACGGCATGAAGCGCATGGAGCAAGTGCGCTTCGGCGTGTCCAAATCAGCTTTTGCTAGTTTGACGGTGGAAAAAAGGGTCCATGCATTGGACGCATGATTCAAAAGCGTTGTAATAAGTGTCTTTATTAATTCATTGGTGTGTTTTGGGCATACCATGCAATAAACCAATCAGAGTGTCATCTCCCATTCCCTTTAAGAGCCAGACGTGTTTGTACCTTGGCGCATTGCTATTATGATGGAGGATATGCACAATAATATTTTTATCTTTAATATTTTGCATGTTTGTGTGCTGCTGCGCTTACCTGTGTGTGTGTAACCAGCATAGTGTTCACGCGCTGTGCATACGCCTAGGTGCATTTGACTTATTTGTTGTTAAAATAACAATGACCAGCTGCGCCATTGACTTTAGACCAGGTTTTTGTTGGTCAATGGCGCAATCACTTTCCAATGCCTCAACATAGCACTACGCCAAGAATTATCCTGAGCACACCTCCCTGTAAGACCAGCACGCCCATGGGCACAAAGATGGGAACTAGCAAAGACACTTGCATTCGGGATTTGCGCTGCGTTGCGCCGCATTGCGCCGGGTGCAAGATAGAACCCAATGAGTTGTATTTTCAGTTGAAATTGGGAAAACACTTGATGCATTCATTGTGTTGAGCTATTTCATATTATATTTTGACAATGAACCTGATTTGCAATGGGGCTTGAATAATTTTGATGGCAATTGTAAGAATTTGCTAGGTGCCATATAGTACCTAAAAGGTTTTTTTGACTGTCCTTGCTAAACAACCATTTGAAAATGCATTTCAGATATCATGGAGAACAGTTTTGGGTTTTTTAAGCCACTGAATCCATGGTATTGTGGCAGCATTGCTGTTAATCCAGCCTGTTAATCCAGCCTGTTATATCCAACTGTTATTTTAAGTAAAAAATATTTTTGTAATATAGAAATCTGTATTAAAACCTAATTTGAATATAAAATGTCTATAGGTGGAACCCAAACAGTTTTATCCATGGTTCTTCCAGAGGGACAGCTGAAGAAACAATTTGGGAATCCTTGTTCTGAGTGCGTACCCTGTGCATGTTCGTGAGTTGACACACACAGGCAGGCAGGCAGGCGCGTGTATCTGTTCAGCTGACAGGATATTGAGAGTCTGTTTATTTCTGCAGGCCCAATGCTAATGCATGGCTGGTTTTGTTCAACCAGCTAGCCCTGGATGTTGAAATCACAAGTGGCCCTCAGTGCAGCTAGGCCAGCCTCTGGCCCTGGGACACTCACAGCTTGTGGTTGCTGGGATTTGTATGGCCCTGAGCTGCTAATATTTGGCATGGACCATGTCAGTCTGCTGTATCTCATAGCAGAGTTAATTTACATTAATTTACTTACTGTATCCAGGCCGCTTGAGGAATTAAACTGAGTCTTAAAGTAGCGGTGCAGTTGGTTTGTATTAACATTGTTTTCACCCACAGAATCAGTTTAACCAAAGTAACGTTTGTGTCTTCTTTTCAAGTAAGTTTTCAGCTCCCTTGTGTGATTTGTCTCGGAAGTGAGAAACCAATAAGACTGAGGGTCGTGTGAAATTTTCGACGAACAGTTTGACAGCTGAATGATTGGAGGACGCTGCTAAATGCACCAGATAAATAAAATGCAACACTACTATTATGTACAAATAGATACAAACATGGTACCAAAAATCTGGTTTAAGGTGTTGTACATTTCATGATATACTATATAAAGTGTTCAATGTAGTATATGGTTGCATTAATGAGATAATTGATTGAAGATCATATGAGGAGAAATCAAATCGATCACTATGTATTTTGATTGAAGTGCGTGGATACTTTTTTTACCCATATTATCATCGCTCTCCAGTGTGATTTGACCATATATCTAACTGATTGAGGCTGACAAGATGTTTCACTGTCATCGTTTTTCTCTCAGTCGCTCAGCAGCGTTATTTACAGCCAGCATCTCTCTCTCCTCAGCCCCTCAAATCCTCTCCATCCAGTCATAGTTTGAGCTGTAAAAATGAACAGTTGCCTTTTCCTTCCCTTTGACACAATGCTGACAGGAGTCACTTTGATATACTTTAGGAGTATGAATTTTCCGTCGCTTCTGTTTTTTTTTCCGACCCGAGGCACCATCTCTGCAGACATTGGGAGCTGTCACTCTGCAACACCCCGTGACGTGGCTGACACTCAGCCATTATGACAAGTGCTGGACGGCAAGCGCACTTCTGGGCAGCCTGGCTGTATTTCTTCAGGTAACGTGTCCAAATGTGTAAACGGATGATCTATAAATGTACCCCTACTATGTTTTCCGTATCCAGATCAAATGGTAAAAAAAATATGCAAAAGCTTGACATTAAATCTGATAACGCTTATGTCTTTTTTAAGGTTATTATAGAATGTAACTTGTTATGATATTAGCATTGTCTGTTATAACTTACAGACAGTTGATTATACTATAAAATTATTAATAACAATCCCCCACCATTTCTAATGTACTAATTCTGAATACCACTGTTTTAGGGGACAGCACAGTTCAATATTCTAGATGGTTTGGATCCAGATTTTTTACAGAAACCAACGTGAAAACAAACCCACCCAGAGATTCTATCATCGAAACATTTTGGACGATGAGAGACAGACATGCAGTACAAAAATACATAACCGCAGAAATCTCCCAGCTCTCACTAACCGACCACATGTCACACTAATGGCACCCGCCCAGATTATATACCACTCTTGGCTTGACTGACTCTCTCCTAAACCCAGCTTCTGTTAGCAGGCCTCACTGCAGACTGTTCCAGGAGGGTTCTGTGTGTGCAGTGTATTGTGGGAGCCTGTGGGGTGTGTGTTCACAAAGCGTTGTGGATTAGACACCTTGGTCTAGCCTGTGGAGAGCCGGTCACAGGACGCTGTTCACACAATCTGCCCGCTACAGCTCATCTGACCTCTGCCTATGGGCTTCCAGAGACTCTGGACAGATTTAGATAGAGCTGTAGTTATTATGGTGTCAAAGAGGCACTGTTTTACTTGGCTTTGCCTGATATTAACACAGTTACTTAAAATTATGTAGTACAATTAGACATCATCTTTCTCAGTCTCCATTTGCTAATATGACATTATTTGCATTACTAAACTAAATCATTAAACAATAATAATAACAGAAGTCTTAACTAATAGATTGTGTTGAGTTTGATTTTGTCTGGTAATTTCTAATAAAAAATATTACGTAAGGCTACCTTGATGTAAATAGCTCTTAGCTGTGGTATATTGACCATGGGATCACAATCTATTAACTTATTCAGCATTATTTCATTTTCAATTTCCAAGACAAATTCTACACACATTTGAATACTATCAAAACTAATGTTAGCTATAGACAAGCAACCAGCAAACATTGCAGATAAGCAAGCACACCACATATGCAGTTAAAGGGGAAGTTTACCCATTTTTTGCACAAGGTCCTGTTTTGAACCTCTCCCTGCACAGTTGATCCCCCAAATCTTTTTTTGCCTATGTATGTCTTTATAAACAAGCCTTAGATTTTTGTGCTGGGAAAGCAATAAACACCTCGAGCAGCTGGTTTATACCATGGAGAGAACAAAAAAGTCCAACAATTGTCCAACAATTCAAAATGCAACCATAAGAAACACAGCTTTGCTTATTATGAGAGAAAATTGATCTATCTGTCAATGGGCTTATTGTTGAAAAAGCAGTGGGAATGTTTTGTGACGGAGTTTCTTTCACCTCTATTCAATTAGCTGCAGCCCACACAAAAAATATGGAAATTAGCAGAAAGACTTATAGTGTTGTAGGCTAATAACATCTGTCTTCTGTGTAATAAAATGACTTTCCTCAAAAACCTTCCAAATTAAATTTTAACAGAGTAAGTTGCCAATGCCTACTTTATAGGAATACACAGTGTACTGTATGTATTGTTAGTTAGGAGTGCTATATACCCTGTATGTGGACAGGGAGGGGAATCACAGGATCCATTTATTGAAACAGAAATCAACAATAAACATATTTTACTGATTTAGGGAACATTCTTAGTGTTTTTAGTTTAGCACAAAACATGAACTACATGCAGCAGTATTTCATATCTGCTGTAACTTTCCGGAAAACCAAAAAATGACTCCTGTCTTTATGTACAGTAGGTGGTGCAAGCATCTTTGACTTTAACCTATCATTCCAGTGAAAACAGTCTTTATGTAATACAATATGAACTACAACTTAGCCTAAATGTACCTGGTAGATGTTATGATTTTTTTCCTGAGGGTTTGTTTATTTGTTTTGTTCACTTTGTGTTTCTGTCATCGAATCAATTTAATTGGTTCACTCCGTGTATTTTTTATTAATGTGTAACTTTATGTTATCATGCACCCTTCACTTTTATCTTAGCCAGGTCACTGTTTCAGATGAGAAAGTGTTCACAATGTGTCCACCTCAATAAAAATAAAATAAGAATATTGGCTGTTTATGCTTATGTCCTTGTGCTGTGGCTAGTGGTTCTGCCCACGCACTTATGAAATTCCAGGGCTTGTTTCAGAAAAACATGGTTGTTAAATTTTTACAAAGTAATTGTCATCCTGTTTTTTCAATATAATACAACAAGATATTAATCAATAAGAAAATGCATCCAAGCAAGCATTATTTCTGTTATAAAACATACATTTTTCAAAGAATCTCCATATTTATAAGGTCAATTCAGGGAATTGCATTTCAGGTAATTACATCTATTCGATTAATATATAGATTCAATTTACTGTATGTTTAAATTTAATTTATAATCCATGTTTATAGTAGCCCTCTGTATCTAATAATACATGAAATTATACACTAGTTCTGTCGATGAGAGTGCCAACTAAACAACTCTGTTAGCATACAGAAGCTGTGCTGTGGTCATAGGTGCTTGCTTTGACTAATGCGTCGTTTAAAAATAATATTTTAGAAGTAGGACACCAGTCCACATTTCTCTGTCGAGCATAAATTAGGCTGTTTGAGAAGGATTAAGTCTTAAGCATCATTGTTTGTAGAACAATAAACCAACATAACGTCAAAGCAAAGTGCTGGAACATTTTAATACAGCATGGGTGCATTTCACTTAAAACATACAGTATTTGGTTTGTTTTTATATTGTTCTTGTTTCAGCGCTCAGGGCTGAAGTGAGTGTGTGTGACTGTGTGGATGGGAGCAGCTCATGAACAGGGTGTGCTGTATATTGGTGGCCTGATGGCTGGTGTTTGCAGTAGCCTTATTCCATAGCCAGGAGCAAAGCCAGAATGGAGTTCACAGCTCACAGGGGCCCTCCTGTCACCACACACTCACCACTGCAGGGCCACACACACACACGCACAGCACTCCAAGGGCCAGTCTGAGTACACATACACACGTCGCTACGCTCATCTGTCACCACGGAAACCGCCACAGGCTGCGGCCTTGGCACAAAGACACTCTCTGACGGAGGATGCTGGGAGCCAAGATTGCCACAATAAAAATGTTAAAGATTTTAGATGCCAGAATGGACAAGTGGGCGTGTTGATTTGAGGGTAAAAACACTGTTGTAGCAACATGGACAGATAGAAAATGATGTATTGCAGCATAACATTGGCCTTCCTTCTTCCTGGTTATCTACACACTGACTATCACTGAACATCTATCAATTGGAGAAGAAAATAAATAATACCAGTATATACATAATACCACTGGAAACCACAATGTTTTAATTATGTACGTCACATACTGATTAGCTGTTTTAATTTAAAATCAGCCTGTGATGACAGTGTGCTGTCCGCCTGCAATCTTCCAGAGGACATTACCTTCATCCGTGATAACTGCTGTGGTTATTGTGACCCAGAGTGGATCAGTTTACTGGGTGTGGTCAAGACGTCTTGTTTACTTCGGACCACAAGCTGTAAGTAGACATTATTATCATTATTTTGCATCTGCATTCGCTCAAGAAACAGCTGTTGAAGTTTGAGTGCGATGCAAAGTGGCAGGGCCTGGAGTTGTTCTTGTTCATTCGGCTAACTTGGCTTTGATGTGATGGCTTCTGGCAGCATTTTGTGCTGAATTCAACATCAGTGACAACCGTCAGCACAGCTCCCTAGTTGTCCAGATATTTCTCTTTCTCTCTCTCTCTCTCTCTCTCTCTCTCTCTCTCTCTCTCTCTCTCTCTCTCTCTCTCTCTCTCTCTCACTCTCTCTCTCTCTCTCTCTCATGTCCTTTCTGTTTGAACGGGGAAAGCGGAAGGGAAAACCTCCACTTCCCCTGTGCACCTTCTACATTGATGCCTCTGGATCACTGGCGCCTGCCAGGGCGTGTCATCATCACTGTCCCAGTCAGCTGGTCCCAATGTCATAAGGTCACCTAAACATCTGGCCTCGCTGCTTTCTCCCTAAAGGTCGCTGCCCGGCATCTGTTTTTGGAACGCTGTCCCTCTTTGATGATGACATCAACAGCAAGGTGAGGAGAAGTTTACCTTCCATCACCTCTGCAGTGCGGACAGATGGAAGTAACACAGAGTGTCTGCAAATGGTCTTGATATGAACACCCTCGTGTGATGTGTTGTTCTCTTTAATGAGCTGTTGTTGATGAAAAAAGGTTACAGCTTGTTCTTTTAACTTATCAGCAACCCCCTTCACCATAACCTTGTCGGAGTCTGACTTTGTTCACTTTGAAAAGCAACCTAATCTATTTTCCTCTGAAGACAACAAGTTAATTTGTTCCTGGCCCCTGTCCCCTGTTCCATTGCATCTGCAGCGTCCCGCTTCACGGTGAAGTTTGAGCAGCC
Source organism: Umbra pygmaea (assembly GCA_016801145.1). Classification (NCBI taxonomy): domain Eukaryota; kingdom Metazoa; phylum Chordata; class Actinopteri; order Esociformes; family Umbridae; genus Umbra; species Umbra pygmaea. The sequence goes on along the minus strand of JACXGM010008650.1, from coordinate 10,133 downwards.
GTCCGTCGCTGCTGTGATTTCAGAGGCTTTTAAGGGTCGGAACAGAAATTATTGAATACAGGCAGGGTGACAGAGGGAGATGCCAGTGGGAGTGAACAGATGTTGCAATCATAAAGAAATACACAAGCTCTGAATTAAATATGAGAAGGTGTGAGCAGGCGAGCGCAGGGTGCAAGCGACAGATGACTCGGTTCTATTCCATCTCTGCGAATCAAAGCGGCATTTAGAAAAATTGGATCCCGATGATTGGTCTGGGCTAACAAATCATCTTGCAGGCCAGAGCATGTGAATTATCTCAAACTTGTTTTGGTTTCTGTGCTAGGATGCCAGATGAGATCGAAACCTGGCTCTTCAAGAAAAAGTCTTGCAACTAGACAGCTGTTCTGAACATACTGTGGATCCATTATTTAGATAGATCTCAGGACATTTCATGCTATGTCAAAGTGTTTTAAAGCATTTACGCCACTGGGCTTGGTGATGAAATCTGTAAAAAAGCAAAGAAACTGACAGAATCTACTCAGAAACATGAATTTAGCAAAAGTGTTTTGTTTTACCAGTCATTTTTACATTGCCCCTTTGAAAGTAAGTTAAATCCTGAATCTGAATATTTTACACACGAGCTGCTTCCACACAGCTTAATCCAGAAATAAAAGACTTCAAGCCTAGAAGTCTTTTATTTCTGGATTAAGCTGTGTGGAAGCAGCTCGTGTGTAAAATATTCAGATTCAGGATTTAACTTACTTTTGGAGCTGGACAGTTCTTAGAATTCCAGTCTTAGAAAGGTTTTTTCTTACCTGTGAAAGTTTTAGTTAGCCCTGTTGCTTGTGTGAGCACAGACTTTCAGCCAGTCTCAGACTGGATTATGAATAGTATAGGCTAAGAACAATGTACTATGAACAAGCTTGTGGTGGATGAAGAAACATGGCTGAAAAATTGACAAAGTCTCACTAGGCAAGGAAAGGTTTATCTGCCAAATTCACCCAAATCTTCAGGCCAAGAATATGAATGTTTTTATAATATTTGACAATCATTCAGTACATCAGTTTAGTTGCAGGGTTAGCATCTACAGTAGAAACATGTATGAGAAAATTATCATAATCACTGGCCAAACTGAGCAATCAGGGAAGAAGGGCCTTAGTCAGGGAGGCGACCAAGAACACGATGGTTACTCTGACAGAGCTCCAGCGTTTCTCTGTGGAGAGAGGAGAACCTTCCAGAAGAACAATTATCTCTGCAGCACTCCACTCAGGTCTGTATGGTATAGTGGCCAGACGGAAGCCACTCCTTAGTAAAATTCACATGAGAGCCCGCCTGGTGTTTGTCAAAAGGCAACTGAAGGACTCCCAGATCATGAGAAATAAATACTCTCGTCTGATGAATCAAAGATTGAACTCTATGACCTAAATGGCAAACGTCATGTCTGGAGGAAACCAGGCACCGCTCATCACCAGGCCAATATCATCCCTACAGTGAAGCATGGTGGTTGCAGCATCATGCTGTGGGCATGTTTTTCAGCGGCAGGAACTGGTAGACTAGTCAGGATCGAGGGAAAGATGAATGCAGCAATGTACAGAGACATCCTTGCTGAAAACCTGCTCCATTGCACTCTGGACCTCAGACTGGGGCGAAGTTTCATCTTCCAACAAAACAACGTCCCTAAGCACACAGCCAAGATAACAAAGGAGTGGCTACAGGACAACTCTGTGAATGTCAGTGAGTGGCCCAGCCAGAGTCCAGACATGAACCCGATTGAACATCTCTGGAGAAATCTGAAAATGGTTGTGCACCGACGCTCCCCATCCAACCTGATGGAGCTTGAGATGTCCTGCTAAGAAGAATGGGAGAAACTGCCCAAAAATGATGTTTTATATCATCATACTCAAAAAGACATATGAGGCTATAATTGCTGCCAAAGGTGCTTCAACAAAGTATTGAGCAGAGGCTGTGAATACTTAAGTACATGTGCTATTTTCATTTTTTATTTTTAATAAATTTGCTAAAATTTCAAACACAATTCTTTCACATTGTCATTAGCCGCTTTCCGACCAAGTAGTTACAGGAACGTAGTTATAGGAACAGTCCACTTCTAAACAGTTCTACTAACTACTCTCCCCCAAAACAGGTTTTGCTATTTGCATTCGCACTGGTCAAGTGGCCATAGGAACTGGTAGGAGGGATAAGGGCGTGACGCAAGCACCGCAACAAGCTTTTATAGCGTCGTCACTAGACTTTAGTGTAGCGCTACATACAACATTTCACAGTTTAATGTTTGTAACACTAGGTGTATAATTGGATAAGTGTGTAAATCATCTTATGTATGCGGATGATCTGGTTGTAGTACTGGGTTCCTACCGCGGCTTGCTGTTCTTTCAGATTACGAGGCTGAAAATATTACAATTTTATAAAAATAATGTTGTGATTATAATGTCCTAATAACGGAGTTCGAACCGCGGCGTTTAAAAACTAGACTGGATTCATAGATATTGAGTAGCTACTTGACACAGAAACACAAAAGGCGAAGGCTCCAGCATCATATGTAGCATTATACGAAACAGACAAACGAAGCGACCGGTGTAATTTACTAGATGGACCAATCAACGTGGACCTAGGAAAAGGGAGAATGGAAAGACCCTGCTCTGGAGTAGGAGCTAAAAAGGTTATAGGAACGGCGGTGCGAGGAACTAAATAATCCCGCAATTTCTTCTATCAGAAAGCAAGAAAAAAAGGGTTATAGGAACGTTATGTTCTAGGAACTGCAAAAATCCCTGCGGTCGGAAAGCGGCTATTATGGGGTATTGTTGGTAGAATTTTGAAAGAAATAATGAATTTAATGAATTTCTGAATAAAGGTGTAACATAACCACCATTACATTCTATAGACCAGCAGTGATTACAATGTTACTGTCCAACCACCATTACATTCTATAGAGCAGCAGTGTTTACAATGTTACTTTCCAACCACCATTACATTCTATAGAGCAGCAGTGTTTACAATGTTACTTTCCGACCACCATTACATTTCATAGAGCAGCAGTGTTTTTACAATATCACTGTTCATACACCATTACATTCTATAGTGCAGTAGTGTTTACAATGTTACTATTCATACACCATTAGAATCTATAGAGCAGCAGTGTTTTTAATGTTAAGGTTCATAATCCATTACATTCTATTGAGCAGCAGTGTTTACAATGTTACTAGTCATACACCATTATATTCTATAGGGCAGCAGTCTTCACAATGTTACTGTTCATACACCATTACATTATAAAGAACAGTGGTATTTACAATGTTTCTCTTTATAACACTCTACAGAGCAGCAGTGTTTTAAATGTTACTTTTCACACACTATTACATTATATAACAGCGGTATTTACATTGTTTCTCTTTATACACCAGTGTTAATTTCGTCAGCAATTAGGTCATAGTTCTTTTGACTTTTTATCAATGAACTTGAAGGAAAAAGCAGTAATGGCGTTTAAAAATACATTTTCATTCTGTATATGATCGGAGATGAATGGTAGCTAAAATATACCTTTTTTCATAGAAAAATTATGTGACTAAATTGTGACTAAAATTCTAAAATTTTAGTCAGTTGTTTTATTTATTTATTTATTTCTCTATGAAATAAAAATATTTTGACAATCTTTAATTTTCATTACATGCACAAATGGATTGTCTAACCACAGTAGACCTGGCGTCCAGTGTTATTGTTGACTGTTAAAAACTAAGATGACTAAAATGGCAAAAATACTGCTAAAATTAACACTGTTACACAGTATTACAGTCTACAGAGCAGTGGTGTTTATAATGTTACTTTAAATACACCCAGGGATGCCAACAGGACTCCTCGGGCCCGGGATACAACTCCACATTTAGGGCCCCGCTAAAACAATATGACTGTGCAAAAACAAAATGTGGGCCCCCCTCAGGACTGGGCCTGGAACAACAATCCCAGTTGTGCCCCCCGTCAGCGTCCCTGGTTTACAGTGTTACTGTTTGTACAGCAGTACATTCTATAGAGCAGTAATGTTTATAATGTTACTTTTCATACAGCTGTATATTTTATCTGGCAGTAGTGTTTACAGTTGGGCTGTTCATAAACCTGTGCATTCTATGGAGCAACAGTTCCTAATGGTAATCTTCGTACAGTAGTACATGTTCTAGAGCAGCAGTGTTTACAGTAGATGGCCTGCTGCCTGATGGATAGATGTCATCTAGGGCCTCCATCCTCCATGGCCGGGCTCTCCACAGCACCAGGATCTTACCGAAGGCCAGAGGGGTGATGTAAGTATTGACACACTCCATGAAATCACATCCTTGCCGTGTCTGCCAGGACCCATCTTCAGGCAGCCACAGTGGGCAGAGGAGGACATTGTGAATTCCTGGCAGAGGGCTGAGAGACACCATTAAAAAGGCAAATGTGATTAATTTTTAGTGAGCAGGCCTGAGCGTTGGCTATTGTCAGTGAGGGGTCAGACTAAAGGGATGTGACACAGAAATTACTCTTCCTCCCTGCGCCTAATGTGACTCGTCACTCTGAGGAAATATCTATGAGACGGGGAGAATGACAAAAACGCTCTTGTCTAATAGACTAACAATTTGTCCAGCCTCCCCTCGTACGACAGAGAGCCCGTCTGCCTGAGGAGGCTAACGGATCTAAAGTAAATGCCCAGAGATGTATTTATCCACTGACACTGTTTATAGCAGAGTAGACAGGAGGGTCAATGATTTATGAGTGTCTGTGTTTTTCCCAGTGAGGCTCCAAACCAGAAATTTCAGACTGCCAAACTAGAAAGAAGGCAAAGGAAGTGATTATTAACTTTCATTCCTTTGTTTGTTTGATTAACATCCCCCCAGTCCTACCTGCACTGCCCTGTGTCTGTCTCTGGAAGTGTGAATGTCAGTGTGTGTCATGTTTAGCGTTCCATTTCTTCCAACCTGTGTGTCTGTGTTCACAAGACCCCCGGGGAGTGACATTTCCAAGGCGAGACAAAGGAGAATGTCAGATTTTAACGTGACCCCCTGACAAAACTGGCTACACATCAACAGTTCCCTGTCTGATTCAGAATTAAAGCCCTCTGCTAACTTCATGACAGTGAACAGGCCAAACTAAAGGTAATGTGTGGAAACATCCAGTAAGACTAACTACTGTTCACATTTTTTCTAATACATGTAAATTGTAAAAAGAAAAACAAGGCTCCCAACGTATAAGACGCTGCCACATTTCAGTGCACCTGCTCTGACAAGCATCATCAGCAGTGTAGAACAAATCAGTATAACCCTATGTTGAATCCTATGTTATGAACCGTCAAAGGTCAAGATTTTATAACGCTGCCATCCCAGGTGGCCTAAGGTGTTCTTTGAACCAAGCTGACCACCAGAGGCCAGGCTCAAGCCTTGCCATTACATAACGAGTGGTTGAGCATCCCAAAGGGAAAAGCAAACTGGCAAGAATCCAGTGGGGAGGCATTGTCAGCAGGGATTCTCTGGTCTCATCACACTGTAGCAATTCCCTCAGATGATTCATGCACTTGTTAAGCTAATTGACCTCAGGTGAGTAAGCATGCCCTGATGACCACTGACCCACCTGACTTTCTGGCGGGAAGGAAAATGTGTGGGAAAATGTTTATGAGGCTCACGCTAATCTTCAACTCTCCTGTAGTCATAGAGAGTTATTTCAATGAGAAATCTGGATATGAAGATACTAAGGAATGGACAAAGAAGGGATGAATAACTTTACTGCACTTCATATACTGTATATTATAATGCCCTGGGTCTGTGATAATCTTGGTTTAACCAATGGGTCCACTCTGATGATCTATTATTGTAGAACAGGGTGGTGAACAACTGTACCCAATTTGACACTAGTCAAAAAAACAGTCCACATTCATGTTTCCCATTACCTCAGCCACCTTGAGATGAATGTCTATTTTTCCACTCTGCCATGAGGTTTACATCACCTGCTGTGTGTTGAGCATCTCACTGTTGCTGCTTATATTGTTTCAGAGGAAATCAAACAATCAGTTCAAATGTGTTGTTTTTCCTGTCAGGCTTTGCCTGGCACTCTGTTGTAGAGATCCCTGGCCGTGTTCTCCATCCTGCACGGTGAGAGAGAGGGGAAGTGCTTTGTGACAGGTTAACTCTGCCCTGGACACACCACAGCCACGTGTGATCCAGCCGGGATCCAGTGATTGTTGATTAGATCTGAGCCGGTAAATATTATGTGATTAATCAAAGGGGCTTGTTCTGCTTCTAGCCTGCCAGTGTCACCTTCACAGCTGGGAGGCAAGGGGCGGCCTTGTTTCACCACGTGTGCTCTTTCTCTCTACATCTCTCTCACTTTGCCACCTCTCTTTGGCTCTGCCAAGCATTTCATTTTGTGTCACTAGGAGGCTGAACCGTTAGCTGTGTTTGTGTGTGTTTGTGTGTGTTTGTGTATGCGTGTGTGCGTGTGTGCGTGTGTGCGTGTGTGTGTGTTGTGCACACATTTTGTTTCGTAATGCTCTTTGTCCAACAGTTGAGCGCAATGAGAGATGAACAGTGACATAAGGTTTGATATTGATATTCTATGGGATGGTTTCACAGACACAGATTAACCCTAGTTCTAGGCTAAAAAAATCGAAATGGGACGGTTGTCTGAAGTGATTCTTTTTAACATGCTTGTTGGAAGATATTGTTGTAGTCTGCAAAATCGCCAATACATTTACCACAGAAGGAAGATGTTTTAAAGACGTTGTGCTGCTGGCACATTACATGGCTGAAAAATGTTTAGCATGTACCACCAGACTGAAAAATCATGATGCCTAATTAAACTAATGAATTGACTGAACTAATTACAGTAGTCAGAGTGTATCCATGTTGAGCCAGGGAGGAAGTGATGTGTGTTTAAATAGAGCTTGTCCAACTATAACTGAATCATGTCTAATTAACAACCCTGCCTCTCTGCAGACACCAGAATGCTGTGTTCACGTGGCATCTTTGAATAGGACTCCTCTCTGTGTAAAATGGACCTCCTGTCATATTTCTCTAGTGCATCCCTCTATCTTATCACAAGCACTGTCACTTTAGTATGCCTCTGTTTCACAATTACTCATTTGCAAAACCAGTTCATTCGGAAAACGCATTCAGATGCCCCTGGATTGTCAACACGGGACATGTACCCGGAACGTGATCTCGCTGATTGCCGTCCCCCCATTCTCCCAGATAACCGTGTGATTGTCATTCCTAGATGGTGCAAGGGACATCCATGTCACGTTGATAAAGACAGTAAAGCGCACGCCGGCCCTTCACCACAGAAGTGAGCCCTGACCTGTCTGGGACTACAGAGCTCTAATTGCTTGTGTGGGGTGGTGTAGCATCCCAGTGCCCCTGCCCACATGTCATATCAGTCTAACTGCCCTGTCCATAGGCCTGAGAAATCTCTCTAACAAGCTCCCGGTTACATAAATCTACCCTCTCTGTTGCACCGAAGTCTCCGAAACTTTCCAGCCAAGATCGCATTGAAGATAGAAGAAAAAAACAAAATGAAGAAAGCAACAAGAGACGGTAAACGTCTCCAAGCAGTGCTGAAGGCTTGCTAATTTTGTCGTTGTCGATATCTGAGTCTGGCCATGAAGAGAGGGAGGGATGAGAGGACAGTTCTGGGCTGTGTGTAAGGGGGCGTGAGTGGCTTTGACAGGCACAATGAAACATGCTCCTCTCTACCTTTTTCATTAGAAGGAGCAGGGACCCAAAATGCAAATGTGTACGTCTCACTCCGGAGAGGCCATTAGAAATGTGACACATCCAACAACCGCCTCAAAACACCCGACAAGATAGTCCAATATCACCATATTAATGTTGTTGTTTTTTTCCTATTCAAATGTCCCGTTACGGCGGTCCTCGCCATTCCGCGTCATCCCTTTCTGTCTTCATCACTGACATTTCGGGCTTCAGTACCTCAGTAGGTGTCAATATAGATGTGAGTTTGTTGTTGCTTTGCGTCTCTTCTTCCATATCTCTATGGTGTTATTGCTTAGATGACCTCAGCATTCAATGGGATCACAGTCCTCGCAGCGATTATTCAACATGTCTCCAAGCCGCATTACCAGCCAGCTAATACCTGGACATCTCCTGTCCACCATCGTGGTGAGGAGCAGACGTGTCATGGGCTCCTTACAGGGTGATAAATTGGGTTAATGGGAGCTAGACTATAGAGTCCTCCAAGGGGGGGGGGGGTAAATGGCATGGATTTATAGCCTATCGGTGTCGTTATATCTGCATTGTAATTTCAGCCATCTCTTTGTGCATCGTGGGGTTGTGGAGTGCTTGTTCTTCAGCTTGGTTAAACAAACATCTCCCTCCTGGCACCTGGCTCATGTGTCACATCCCTGCCAACCAGCTGACAGGCACACGCTCAGTGAGGCTTGGACCAGACCAGTGGGGCAGCTCTGGGGCTTCCAGTGAGCCTAGATGTGGAACATTCAGGGGCCAGACAGCTTTCACTGGGAGTGTATCTTCTGAAGTCACTATAGAGGGAACTGGGTCTCATGTCCAATATCAAACAGTTACTGTTTGAATTCAGTGCAATTGGATTTTCAGGAATATTAAAAGAAATTTAAAAAAGAAAGCAGAACTTCATTTCAAATAAATTCAAACAAACATAGACTGCCTTTTATATTAAAATTCTTTAGATAAAGCTTCTCTGATCATGCCATATGTCATTAGAGTAAATATTACACAGCAGGGCGCTGTGGGAAAAGTCGCTGCTTCGAAGCGCACGTACATCACAGTGACCAGGGTTCAATCCTGTTTACAGCATCTATGTCCGGAGCCCCAGCAGGGGATGGGACTCATTGGTACAGTGCTGCTCGGGATTGGGGAGTAGCAAAGTTGGACTAGCATACCTTGCTACATCACTCTCCAGCAACTCATTGTCTGCAGATCAAGCGCCTGTAAGTTCAATTGCAAAAGTGTGGTTGGCCAATGTGTAATCCTCCCGCACATGTACTGATTAAAGGCTTCCATCTTGCCCGAGCAGTGTGATGAGAATTGACGGCTTGCTGACGTGCGTTTGAGGGAAACGTGAGTGGCCTCGACCATCCCGCACCTGCAGAGGTATTGACGACAAGGCGGAGTCAAAGGGAACGCGCATAAATAAATACATATTACATAGCAATGTAATCACCATCATCAGTTATTAATTATACAGCATTAATTGTCCTTGAGTAGTTACCAAAGTTTGTTTCCAGCCTAACTCATTATTTGTGATGAATTTGCAGATGATAATAGACTGTTGTTTATTATTGATTGCAATGATGAACAACCCTCATCAGTAAACGAATGGGGCGTACCTGTCAGGAAGACTCATTCACTAATAGCTATCATCAGATGAATAAATAACCACGTTCTTATGGTGTTTCACGTTTTACCTTCTGCTTTCTATTTCTCTCTCTCATTGCTCCTTTGATAGATTTCACCTGACATATCTCTGTATAACTTGTTTGGGTTAGTAAGCCCATCCCCCCCCCCTTAGTCTACCTTGTCACTCATACCACGCCTCTGTGACTCCTGCTCTAGGCTATAGATCATATACAGTACTGTGTAAAAAGTCTTAGGCACCCTAGATTGCTTTTTATCAAAAATGGTAGTCCTAAATGATTTGTTTTGTCTTCTGCATTAGCGTGTCATTAGAAAATAGCAATTGTTGGATTCCTAAACATTACTTGCCAAAAAATGCATGGTTACAGAGAATTATTTGTATTTGGTTGAAGAAGGTTTTTTGAAAGCATCTTTCGTTAACATAATTGTTTTACTTGTGCCTGAGACTTTTTGACTGTAAGAATAACTGTTTCATTTTAAGAAAAGCACAAACCAAAAGGTTGAGTTATTTAACCACAGGCATCTCTCTCAGACTCCTCCACGGTGGTCAGAGACCTGATGTTCCTCCATCAAATCAAAAAAGAACCAGGGGGAGTGATTGACTACATGACAGATCATTTCAGGTCACACTTCACACAGCAATGCTGAGAGCGAAGTGGACTGAACGGGGGACAAAGTATGTGGGGGGGCAGAGAGAGAGAGAGAGAGAGAGAGAGAGAGAGAGAGAGAGAGAGAGAGAGAGAGAGAGAGAGAGAGAGAGAGAGAGAGAGA
>JACXGM010008649.1:0-28645 GCA_016801145.1 Umbra pygmaea | reverse complement strand
TCAGGGCATAACCTTTTTCACCAAGAGGAATCACATCCAACCATTTCACCAAAGAAATGTAGAACTATTATAATAATTGTACGAGGGCGTAACTCACCGAGGAGATGACTCCAGCCATGCAGTGCGCCCTCCTTGTTCCAATGCTGCAGTTTAGAAAAATAGAGATGCGCATCCCACCCGGCCACCGGGCTATAACAAATATCCTGGCATCACATATGATCTGAACGTTGATTGAATTAAAGTTTTTGCGATTGATAAATGCGTAATCATTCATGGATGGTGGCTACAGATGCAGTACATTCGCCCAATTCGCCCCAATTGGAAACCCAGCAATCTCATAAAATTGTATTTTAATCATAGTTTAAATATAACAGAAAGGGACTTCATAGCTGCTAAAACTGCTGGCATACTTTGACTATTGTTGGCTGTGATATATACCAGACCTGTCCCTGATCTCCCGCTGAAAGGTCCCAATGTAGAGAGCGCGAATTACTTGATTCAATTTGTTGTTTGCCTAATTTCTGCCCTCATGTTCTAGGCCACCCCGAAGTGAAAGGGGAAAAAATAAACCACTTAATAGCAATGTGCTGTATATAATTCATTCTTAATTCTGAAATGTAATTTGCAATATGGGGTAGTTGCTATGCAGACACATTCATCAATGATCGCTGGTTCAACAATTCACTGAACAAGGTGGTTATACCATGAACACCGCTAGTCACACTATAGAATTTGCGTACACGAAGTCAGACCAGACGTGAGATTTTATCGCAGCCTGCGATCACGTTCAAATTGATAAATCCCTTGCTTTGCGTAAGAATCGCCGTACGCCCGTCGTACGCCTGTTTTAGGTTGTACGCACGTTTCATAAATGAGGGCCATTGTGACAGTGTCAAGATTTATGAAGCTACATTTTTGTCTATATAATTGCAATCAAAACTTTTTGCTTTGCACACAATTTTTTTTTTTCAAAAGCAAAACATGTCTTAATTATCTAAATAAAATATTATATAATTGAAAACAAAATTTTTAGTATTGCTATCATTGACTGTATATATATTACTGGACATAACATGTGTGACATCACCCATTTGTTTGTGGAGATGTGATTTAAGTTGTTGAGTTTGCCGTTACGAGCTCAGCTATCTTGGTTGCAGACAAGACTATTTTAGAAGAGAGGTTGTCTACAAAAAAGGCTGGCTAACGAAAAACAATAATAAAACAAAATGTAACGTTACTTACCAAGACACTCAATGGAGTCTGAACTGCAGACTCCTTTGAGTGTCTTGTCATACAACCAAACAATGAACAAAAGATTATTAGGCAACCAAAGTGACACAGTCACTACATAGCCACCCCCCAAAAACACTCACTGCTTGGAAGGGTTTGGAGACCCCTGTGGCATATAATCATTATGAAAATGTTTACTGAGTTAATAAATCAAGTGAGAAGTGTCTCTTATTCTCATAGACTTCTACCGAAACCAACCTCCTTTTACAACCGCACGTGTCGCCCCCCGCTGGAATTCAGATAGAATGCAGGCTTAAGGCCCTTCTGCATTTGCATCACTTTGCGAAACCGGATGCTAGCCCTGTGATTGCAACATAGATTGTATAGTCACTGGATGGAGCCATGTGTGACGTCACCAATTGGTTTGTGAAGAGCTGATTTGGGTCATCGAATTTGACGTTACGGGCACAGACATCCTGGTTGCGGATGTGAGAGGGAGGAGTAATCTAGATAGCTAACTGATATTAATTCGGATGCCAATGAAAAACAGTATAAAAAATGTAAAACAAAATGTAACATTACTTACAGGAAAAACTGAACTGCCAACTCCTTTGAATTATGGTCTTTCAACAAGACCATAAATCAAAAACGAACATCATGACAATTTGCAGAAGGCTTAAATCTAGCGATTGAGACCATATACTCATTGTGAAAATGTTTACTGAATAAATCAAGTGAGATATGTCTCTCATTTCATAGACTATTACAGAAACCATATAGAATGAGATAGAATGCAGGTTTGGCACTTCCTCATTTGCGTCAATTTGCCAAACAGGACAGTAGTATCTGTCTGCAGCCTGCATAAGTTCAAGTTACGCCTGCAAGACTTCAAGTTACGCCTGCAAGAGTTCAAGTTACGCCTGCAAGACTTCAAGTTACGCCCCTTCAAGTTATGCCTAACTTCCAAAATTACCGCAAGAACAGTAAATAGCGTAGACATAACACATGTTACATGGAGTTAACAGCAAGGTTTCTGAGTGGTTAAGGTTAGGGTAAGGTTTAGATCGAATTAACAGCAAGGTTTCTGAGTGGTTAAGTTAAGGGTAAGGTTTTGGTTAAGGCTTAGATCGAATTAACAGCAAGGATTTGGACAACTTCAAGTTAGGTCCGACTTCATGTTACGCCCCCTTCAAGTTACGCCCCTCTCTAGAAGTCCGCAGACAGACCCTTTTCAAACAGGATGCTCAAAAAACTTTGGTCATGTTGTCTAAAAGTTTAGCTTGCAAGTAGAAAAAAAATTGCTTGCAAGTAAGAACGTTTTGTTTGCAAAACAAACTTTTGCTTTCAAACATATTTTTTCGATGAACTCTTGACCCCATTCCTGTCAGCGTTATCATGGCAAAACGTTGTTGTAGATTACACCAATAAAAACTTAACATGGAGTTGGCATGACATACGCCAACAGAAGAACGGCATAGCTTCAATTACTCCATTTGGAAAAATTGGAAGAAAGTGGGACCCATCCTCTCCCAAACATTAAGTCAAGTATGATGTTTGTCATTACCAACAAAGCATAGCTACCTTTGCAAACTTGAAAATTCTAATTGTTCATAATACTTTAATGTAGCGAGTTAGTGTATTTACCAAATGCATAGACACATGCAATTGCACAGTACAGTAATGTTGATAATGAATATAGTTTAGTCAAGGTGTTAGTGGCTAGCTAGCCGTGTCGACAAATAGCCTTATAAACTATGTGTTTATCAGTACAACAATATACTGACAGTCGATGGTGAAAATAACCTGACAAATTGTTGCCACCACACTAAACTACTATCACATAAATTAACACTGAGATGTTCATGTGAGATAACTTACCTGAAATGTCAGTGGCCTAATTTAATATTTTCATTTTACACGTCCATTAATGTCTACTCAAGTACTAAACTAGACATTAGCTCCAGTACCTATGACTTAGGCTAGCTAATAATATTACCAAGCCAGCTAGCATTACTGTAAGTATTTGGTGTTCGTTTCTTTACACCGCATTCCAAATTATTATGCAAATGAAATTTTACACTGATGTACCTAAATAGTTGATGCAAATGACAGTCAGTATAATTTAGGTCACCAACTGTTACAGTAGAAGTCAAGTTTCATTTAACAAACCACCCAATAAAAAAATAAATGCACTGTTCCAAATTATTATGCATAACAGAATTTCAAAACATTTTATAGGTTGTAAAGAACTGAACATTTGTTTAATTTGCATATCTGGCATAATTTAATATTTTCATTTAACATGTTAACACATCATGTAAAATGTAAACCACAGCTTCTGGAAGCAGATCATATTTAATTTGTAACTTGAAGCAGACTGCAAACTCTAATAACCAGGTCAAGCCATTATGGGAGGTGAGCCAAGTGCCTGAAACATACCCGGATGGCTGTGAAAAATGATGGAAAGACAATTTCTGCACACTGTCAGTGATTGGCAGGGTGATGAACAGTAGGCTACCTACAAATATTTACAATGACCACTCAACTGACCACTAGGCACCAGACAAGAGGATGTCTTGAGACTAACTTCCTTGAACACAAGTCACTCCTACTAAACTCAGGAAAGGCTCAAAATGCAATGCAATACTTACAATATAACAATCATGTAAGTCTTAAAATAATATTATTCTTAATCTATCCTGGGTATTATTAGTATTCAATTTCAGACTTTTACATATGAAGCGGAGTTACACTTTGTCCTGTGTGTTTTTATACTTAGGCAACTGCAAAATTTTCTGTCATGCAGGTTATGCTGAGGATATCACTTGAACCCTGAAAAAATGTGTCATATTCAGTGGCCAGCAAGATGAGGCTTTCATCAATGAGACAGTAGATTTGTTGTTCATTTTTTATTTCACCTTGATTTAACCAAGTAGGCCAACTGAGAACTGATACTCAATTGCAACAGTGACCTCCCAAGAAAGAGCTTAAAAATGTAAACGACAACAATGTGAATTACACTAAATACTCAAAAGACATGTATATACAGTGTGTACAAATAAGGTGTGTCAAGACAGGTAGATCAAAACATACGCCATGGTGGCGAAGCAGAAATGTTGGAGCAGTAAAACTGGAGCATGACTGAAGATTCTCTAATTCAGGTAAAACAAACTGAGATTACAACTATATTCAACATATAGAATACATCTTTGTTTAAAATAAATCATTTATAAGCAAAACATTTTAAGCTTTAGTGATTCTTCATTTCTATCCAAAGCATTTAAAAAGTAATTTAAAAACAAATTATTACTTGCAATCTGAGACTACAGACAGGAGGGCAGTATAGTAAGGTAATGCTTTTACAGTACATGCAATAAATTTAATCATTGTAACACCTTCATCTTTCGAATGAGCTAACAATTTCAATAAATGTAGCTCATTGGCAACATATCATTGTGGTCCATTGCTTGTGTTTAAAGAAGTCAGTTCGGGTTTTACTTCAGTGGAGCTCTGGAATTGTGCTTAAAGAAGTGACACACATGAAAATGTTTCCATTTCTGCCACTTTCCTGTTTTCCATTGAATCCTGCAGAAACTTGACAAGCTGCAGCAGAAGTGGCCCATCATGGACACAGAAGGTGCTCTTCAAGATGCCAACCACCTGCATCATAATATAGATATACCTAGATAATTGTTTTTATGTATTAAAAATGTATTGTAACACTATCAGATAGTATGGCTACACAGCCAGTGAGTGTTAATGGTATTGGAGAGTCACACACTATGTTTGGCTATTTGACATGTATCGGGTAAATCAGTGGTTCCCAAACCTCTTCTCAAGTACCCTCAGCCAGTCCATGTATTTAAACAACCCCTGAAGATAGGTAACCTGATTCAACTTGTCTACTAATCAACAACTCTTTGATTAGTAGATCCAGTGCACTAGTCCTGGGCTACAGTTAAACTGTGTGTAAACCATTTGTATTTTGGGCAAGACACTTTACCCTAATTGCTCCCAGGTCGTTGCTGTAAATAAGAAATTGTTCTTAGTCAACTTACCTGGTTAAATAAAGGTTAAAATAAAAAAATAAAAAAAATATTGACCAATTCCTAAATATGTAAAATAATATATATGTATATACTTACAAATTTTAATATGAATACTGGATTTGATTCTTGATTTTTCAATCCCCCCTGGGAGATTGCATCCTGCCACAGGTGAACGTAGGGGTTAGCAGATCAATCAGAGCCAAGTTGTCATAGGATCTGAAACAAATGTGTAAACAAAAACAGTTACAATTTTTTTTTACAGTTTTTCCTCATTTAGCGCAGCGATACTCATTCCATGTTCCTGCGAGCCACAATTCCGTTGGTTTTCATACCAAACCAAATTTAGCAGAGGTGACGCTAATCATTACTAGGATGAAATGCCAACTCAGGGTAGTCGCAACAGGAGTTGGATGGAAAACTTACGGAATTGCGGCTCGCGTGAGCAGTAATGAGTATTGCTGATTTAGCGGATGCTCTCATCCAGAGCGACTTACAGTGAATACAGGAGCATCCCATTAGAGCAACTTTAGGTAAGTGCCTAGTTCAAAAGCAATGAAATTTGGCAGTCAGGAATTGAACCGGCAGCCTTTGTGGTTTAATTGTAATGATACATGATTTATGCCAATCTTCATCTTGCTTCAGTTTTGCAGTGTATTCTAGGCTTTGAACTTTTTGAAATGTGGAGAGGTCAACAGTCATGTTTGAGATGGTACAATGATGATACATGATTAAATGCTTATGTGTGTTTGATGTCTCAAGTACATAAATATTGAATTGTTGTCAATTCATTGTATTCTGAATAAGTTTGTCCAGTAAGAAATCAAATTTATTTTTTGCAGCCCTTTTTACAACAGCAGTCATTACAAAGTGCTTTGACAGATAAATGGCCTATAACTCCCAAGAGCAAGCAACAACAAGTGATGCACAGTGGCTAGGAAACATTCCTAGTAGGTGGGACCTCAAGGGAGGTGAGACTCAAGGTCAGTGGTCCTCAAACCCTTCCATGGAGGGCCTAGTGTATGCTGATTTTTGGTCTTTCCCTTCAATTAGAGAATAATTAGGACCTAGACTGCCAGGTGAGGGGAGATCCTAACCAATTAGTGAGCTACTCCATCAGGCTTGTAAAAGTGAATCTGCACACATTAGGCCCTCCATGGAAGGGTTTGAGGACCACTGCTCAAGGTGGTGAGTTCCAGTTCTGGCCAAGTCTCTTCTGTTCTCATCTGGCTATAATGGGTGGGGGATCTAAGCTCACACAGCCCATTTGTATTAAGGTCACTTTGGTTATCAGTGTTCGATTAGTGTAACTAAAAGGAGATAGAGATGAAATTGAAAATGAAAAGTTTTTTTTGTTTTTCAATCAAACTCATGGATTGTATTGTGTATCCGGGCTCTTTGGATCACTGTAATAAATCTCAGACATGTGTGATAATTAGTTTACCAGGTGAGCCCAATTAAAGGAAAACTACTTAATGTTCCACATTATTAAGCAGGCCAAAGGTTTCAATCAATATAGGAAAGAAAAAGGATCTCTCTGCTGTAATTAAAAAAGGCAATTTAATATTGCTGAAACTCTCATTAATGAAGGCTATATCTGGGTAAAAATAGCTTTAATCTTAACCATGAACACCTTTGAGATGTTGGGATATTCTATCATGCCTCTAAAATGAGAAAGCAACCAATCAAAAAGTGACAGATCAAAATTCGAATAAAACGCTTTGTATTAAAAGCCAAGTTAGGGCTAACCTTTTACGTTGGTTCTTCATGATCACAACACAGGTTTCACTGCCACACACTAACTGATCACCTGTCTATTAAACCAGCAGAAAAAAAGGTATCTCATTAAAACTGATGATACAATAACTGAACCAGACAAATATAATTGTCATATGATTTCTAGGAGCGACAGACAAATCATATTACCCAACTCGTTTTGTAGGTAAGGCATATAAAATCCATATTTGAATTAGTAAAAACAAAAAAAGGCCTCAGTTACATCTTCCCTATTTTTATTTATTTATTTTTTCCACTTTTTTTCCCTTCCAAGTTCCCACCAACTCTGCATTGTCGGCAACTCCGTGGACAGATCAGTGGGATGGTGAGGGGCACACATGGTTCATCCAACCACGTCGCCCAGCCACCGATTATTTTAGCACTGCTCATCCAACACAGAAGCCTTTAATAAGATCATGCCTGGGATGATTGCATTCACCAACTATACTTCTGCAATTGAACTTACAGGTGCTCGATCTAAAGGAGTTACTGGAGAGCAACATGGCAGGATAATCTGATTTATCTACCCCAAATCCAGGGCACCGCTATGCTAATTTGCGCTGTCTTGTACAGGAGGTCCAGGGAAAATCAGAGAACCCATAGTCAGTTTTCTTCCGACCCGTTTGTAAAATCAGTATTGGCTGCTACCCTGATAACACAACCTAGTTATAAGGATCTGGGAATTGCTCTTCTTGAATGAATTTGGGAGCGCTCGTAGCCAAACGTGTTCACCCAACAGGGACAGAGATATCCGGGAAAAGAGAGCTGGAGCTGGGCACAGAGAATGAGAGCGTAGGGTGGGGGGCACCAGCCACTCACACAAACCCTCCCCTTGCATTCCACTGCCAGAGTAAACACTCAATTAATAGCACCAACAATGACTTGTTCCCAACTGTGTGTTTGTGCTTGTTGTAATGACGGGCAGGGACGGGGTGAGGCATGCGCAATTCTCACTAAAGCAGGTTCCAGTAAGTCCAATGTTCTGGGATGTAGAGTTACTGGAACCTGCTCCCTCTGTTCCAGAGATCTGCGAGGCTGCCCTGTCCCCAAGCTGTCTGTCCTGGCATTACGACCAGCACAAACACACACATGAAACAACTCATTTACTCTGCATGCATTTGATCCAGCTGGGGTTGAAAAGCAACCGCTAATGTATCACTTATATAGTGGACTCTTTGTGATTTAAACAAGTAGATTTTGAAAAAAATGTATTATAAACTATAAAACTTTCAGAAAAATGCCGAAGTTTGTACTACATAGACCATTTTGTTGGAAATAAGCAATTCAATGAGCTAATCCACAACTGCTTTATTTCCAATTTACACTGAATATTTTCAAATATTGACTAATTTCTCACCAAAAGTGACACACCCTATCTGAAAACCGTATGCACAGTGCAGGACCTTGTCAACTCTAAAATGGTAAAAATTAGCATTAAACCTATTTCACAATTGTGTCCAAAATAATACATAAAAAATACAAGAATATTTATATTTTAGCTTTAATGAAATTACAAAGTGCCATAGATTTTCATGCACATTCTTATGAAAATGACCAGATTTCTGGTAGCCTACAGGTGAACTTTGAAGATTTCTTGGCTATTCTGCCTTTGAGTCTCACCCCAGTATGAACACACTTGGATAAACTAATTTAAACTGAAACTGCACAAAGTTGTGCTCTGCAGTGAATCCAGCGAGAGGCTTGGACATGATGTGGGAAAATGACAACAAATCAACTGTGACATATTCTCCCATCTGAAGAGTTTTCACCAGCTTTTAGTTTGGACACATGTGATGTCTATGGGATTATGGATAGTTTGGACTACTGTTTGACGTAATACATTAACATCATGTCGTATGAATGGTACTTACACAACTCCAAGTTGTGTCACTGATGTTAAGGTCCTCAAGGTGCCACTCACTGTGGATTTCTGTAGTGACCCACAGATAAGATGATTTAGCACAGATTTGAGACCCTGGATCCCTTCAAGGCCTGTATTTATCAAGCTGAGTGAGGGATATAATTTCACCAGTGATTTAACGCAGCAATGCATTTTCAGATTAATTTAAAGTAGAGAATGTCAGTTTTTCATTTGTTAAAAAAGTTTGAAATACCCAAAAAATTTCGTTCCACTTCATGATTGTATCCCACTTGTTGCTTCTTCACAAAAAATTACAGTTTATCTTTGTTTGAAGCCTGAAATGTGCCAAAAGGTCGAAATGTTCAAGGGGGCCTAATACTTTTGAAAGGCATTGTATTTAGACAGATTTTTTTCATAGTTTATTAATAGAACACTGTATCCTAATATAGGCGTTAAGGTTTCAATGTCATATCCCTTCACGTGGGATCATGGGTTTTGTTATCGTCGTCAATAACAACCTTCCAATCTAGCGTCTCCGGCAGAAAAAATGTTCACTGACAAAGTAACGTATTGTTAAATATATTATCACTTTATTCAAGTTATGTTTGGTGGCTCCCTGGAAGTTAGAACAACTACAGCAGTCACAGGTTATATGACGCCATTTACGGGCGACAAAATGAAACGTCCCGTGTCTTCAAATTATATTACAAATTTCTCTGGATTTGAAAGTTAGTGGAAACATTTAGGATAATGTAAGTACACAACTAAGAAATATATATAATATATGCATAGTGATGTTTGCTTTTAATGCAAAGTATGTATTGTGTTATTGTTTTGATTGATATTACATATTGTACCTTTAAGATTTAGTCCTACACTTCACTTAAACTAGGAGTGAGATGTTTGATAACTAACTTTTAAGAGCAGCTTTGAGCCAAGAATTTTCTTACTCTTAAAGAGTAATTCTGAAGAGTAAGAGTAATTCTGAGAAGCTTGATAAATACAGAGCCAGGTTCTTAAGTGTTCAAACCATACAAGGTCTTGCACGGAAGAAGGCACACACTTAGCAGATAGGTGTATGTAACCACATCCTACAAATAGTCACAAAGGCACTATTATTAATATTTATAGTTCATGCTTAAAATATTAGTTTAATTTTACCTCATGGGTATAGGTGTCCCCATACAGGGATGGTGTTATATTTTCCTACATTAATGTCCTTCTACAGAAAATAGTGTTTCCAGAATTTTCTTTTTTCAATTGGAGTCACGCATAGGGCAGCAACTTGCATCGGGTCCAGACTCCAGAGCTACAAGCAGATAGATTTGTGTCTGTAATTCTAGGAGGAAATCTAATCTAAACTATAACAAATTGTAATACAATAGCAATAAAATAATTTTATACTGGAACACATAGGTAATGGAACAGTGGTCTATTTGGTGTCTAAGGATGCATATGTAGAAAAATAACTCATACTGTACCTTCAGTAAAATACACTGCTCAAAAAAATAAAGGGAACACTTAAACAACACAATGCAACTCCAAGTCAATCACACTTCTGTGAAATCACACTGTCCACTTAGGAAGCAACACTGATTGACAATCAATTTCACATGCTGTTGTGCAAATGGAAGGAGTGGTTCTGCAGGTGGTGACCACAGACCACTACTCAGTTCCTGTGCTTCCTGGCTGATGTTTTGGTCACTTTTGAATGCTGGCGGTGCTTTCACTCTAGTGGTAGCATGAGATGGAGTCTACAACACACACAAGTGGTTTAGGTAGTGCAGCTCATCCAGAATGGCACATCAATGCGAGCTGTGGCAAAAAGGTTTGCTGTGTCTGTCAGCGTAGTGTCCAGAGCATGAAGGCGCTACCAGGAGACAGGCCAGTACATCAGGAGACGTGGATGAGGCTGTAGGAGGGCAACAACCCAGCAGCAGGACCGCTTTTTTTTTTTCTCAGACCCGTTTTGAGACCATATGCTGGGGTGGTTGGCCTTGGGTTCCTCCTAATGCAAGACAATGCTAGACCTCATGTGGCTGACATGTGTCAGCAGTTCCTGCAAGAGGAAGGCATTGATGCTATGGACTGGCCCGCCCGTTCCCCAGACCTGAATCCGATGGAGCACATCTGGGACATCATGTCTCACTCCATCTACCAACGCCACGTTGCACCACAGACTGTCCAGGAGTTGGCAGATGCTTTAGTCCAGGTCTGGGATGACATCCCTCAGGAGACCATCTGCCACCTCATCAGGAGCATGCCCAGGCGTTATAGGGAAGACATACGGGCACGTGGAGGCCAGACACACTATGGAGCCTCATTTTGACTTGTTTTAAGGACATTACATCAAAGGTGGATCAGCCTGTAGTGTGGTTTTCCACTTTGATTTTGAGTGTGACTCCATATTCAGACTTCCATGGGTTGATAAATTTGATTTCCATTGATCATTTTTGTGTGCTTTTGTTGTCAGCACATTCAACTATGTCAAGACGAAAGTATTTCGTATGATTAGTTCATTCATTCAGATCTAGGATGTGTTATCTTAGTGTTCCCTTTATTTTTTTGAGCATTGTATTTGGCTGGGTACCTTTGTTTATGTTATTGGGCTGTCTTGCTATCACTGATCCTGAGGGTGTTGTTAAGGTTACTCACTTAAAACGAGCAAATACATAAAGGTGCAGTCCATAAACGCAGAATAAATGAAGAATCTGAAAATATTCTGCATGGTTCAAGGGTATAAGATGACTTCTTATCGGTACTCTAAATCTCATAAGGATGATGGACACATCCAGTTGAATTCATAAGTTAACACACACCTTACCCAAAGACATTAAAACTCAGTCGTTCACCATTCCTAATATTCAATTTGAGTAAAAATTCCCTGTCGGTCAGTTAGGATCAACACTTTATTTAAAAAATGTGACATGTCAGAATAATAGCAGAGAAGATGATTTAGCTTTATTTATTTCATCACATTCCCAAAGGGTCAGAAGTTTACATACACAATTAGTATTTAGTAGCATTGCCTTCAAATTGTTTCACTAACAGTATCATAGAACATCAATCCCAGTTCTTGATTGTGATAATTGTGTAGTTCATCAATTGACCAGAAGATGGTAGTATGATTCCACTCAACATTAAGGCCTGTGTGTGTCTAGAATTGACAAGAAAATCCCTCGTAATCACATTAAATCTGGCATTTTATGCTTTATAGTAGTAAGCATTTATATTGTCGAGAAACAATATTAAATAAATATAGCATTAAAAGCAATTTCAATTAGCAAGCATTTACTTTTATTGTGAAAACATGACACGTTTGGCTAACATTACAAAATAGACTTTGAATATCGCTCATGGTTTTGTAATGACACCCATTTTGTTAAGTGCTCCATCATTAGCTGCTTAGTCTACATTTAAAATAATGCACTGTTTTCTGCACAATTCACTCAGAAATAGGGCACTCAAAAGTAGTGCAGTATATAGGAATCGGGCTGCTCGTTGGGACAAACTTTGGCTCCCAGGGAAGTGCTTCTCCTGGGGACCCCTAAGCTCTCACTATTTGGTGGTAGCCTTGAACTAGCTCACCAGAATGAACCAGGCAAGGGCTTGACAATCAACAGTTACTTGATTCACTGGTGCTCACGCTGAATTAGATCTAAAAATCCTTGGGTCCCACGCAGAGGTTTGAAGCCACCGCGCCAGAGGACAGATGGGGGATTACACAAACACCTACACCCCAACAAGAAAGAAACATGAAAAAGATTCAGGCTCTGAAACTATCAAAAAAGCAATCTACCACATAAACATTGCACACAGCCGGAGTTTACGTTTATGTTTCTTTCCAAAGAAAATGCATGTCATTCCACTCATCATTTCCAGTGGAATATGCTTGGGTTTAAAACCACAGTCACACTTACCCCAGCAGGTCTGCCTGACCGTGGGCCTTGTTCTTTGACTGGCCAGAGTTCAACATTCTTATATTATTAAACACAAATCCAGAGCCCGTATTCATTAACAGGGCTCAACAGGTCTCAGTGAATTATGGCTGATCTAGAATCAGCTTTGGCTTTAATACCCTTAATAATTACATTTGATGGACAGTAGGTACCTGATCCGAATCAGCTTCTGCTCACAGCTTGAATCCAGAGTGGAGGGCGACCACGCCCCCTGTCATGTTCTGGTAGCGGACCGAAAAGAACCCAGCGTCCTCAATCATTCCTTTGAACGTCTCCTTTAAAGACGAGAGAGAGAACGTTTACCAAAATAATTTGAATATAGAGAGAGAACGTTTAACAAAATAATTTGAATATAGAGAGAGAACGTTTACCAAATTAATTTGAATATAGAGAGAACGTTTACCAAAATAATTTTAAGATAGAGAACGTTTACAAAAATAATTTTAATATAGAGAGAGAACGTTTACCAAAATAATTTTAATATAGAGAGAGAACGTTTACCAAAATAATTTTAATAGAGAGAGAACGTTTACCAAAATAATTTGAATATAGAGAGAGAACGTTTACCAAAATAATTTGAAAATACAGAAAGAAATGTTCAAAAGTTAAACACCACCAAATAGTTTCGGACAAAATGTTTTATTTATTTCATAATTCTAGCCAACATAGGGCATGCAGGTACCAACAAGGGACCAAGTTAGTCTAACCTGGTCTGGGAACCTCCTGATGCTCTCCACCAAGTACTGATAGGACTTCCAGTCCCCAGCGATCACTTCCCCCAGCACTGGAATCATCTGGAAACTGTAGGTGTCGTAGAGCTGGGACAGCAGAGGGTTGGTCACCTTACTGAACTCCAGACACATGAACCTCCCCCCAGGCTTTAGAACACGCAGAGCCTCCTGGAGGGCCTGGGTGGGAATCAGACAAATATAAACATATAATTTAAGCTATGCTATTATGAGAAATCCATCTGGCTACATAATCAAGTTCAATTTCTAGTTCTTCAGTGAATGCGAGATATTTAACAATGGTTAATTTCCAGAAGTGAGAGGATTTAACTAAAACTGTTTAATGGAAGAATTATAAGAATTATATTGTTGTGTAATGTATGGCCAAGTTAAAAAAGAAATTACAGTTAAGTACTTACATAGGGCTTTACTACAGTATTTAAGGAGCAAGTAGAAAATATGGAGTCTAAAAAGCATTTGATTACCAAATCTATGTGTGTGACATTACGGATGCCGAAAGCGATGGTGTAGACGTCAAACTGGTCATTATCGAAAGGGAGTTCCTCTGCATTTCCTACCACCCAGGACAGACCTGTGGAAGGATTGCACATGTAGACCAGCACACAGAGGGAGAACATACATGGTTGTCACATTACCCATGTCAGGTTCTTTGATGAGGACTGGATTTTAATCAACTTAACCCCGTGGAACAAATTAAAGTCAGAGCCTAGCGCATAGATCTCTTCATTCTGGTTCTTAAAGTACATGACGAACAAAGGTGAGAAATCGTAATCAGGTCTAAAACAACATCAGAACATCAGTGTTAAGGTGACTAATAACTATGCAGTGATAACAATAGGCAAAATGTTAAGTAGTACTATCACCAAAACTAGACCAGACACATCGCGAGAGCGAACCATCATAGCACCGTGAACGGGGTTTTTCGGGTGCTGCACTGGGAGCGTGACAATAGTCTGTCGACATTACGCAAAGCGGTTCTTTATCTTAAAACCATTTCCACTATCGCTGTATAGTAGAATGGGGCAGCTGATTGGCCACCTCATCATGAAATGTCCAATGAGAAGTCATAGTATGTTGGGGGACCAATCTATACATCATCAATGTATCCTCGTCACCCTATCTGGAAAATGGCTTTATTTAATAAAAACTTGGTTTCTGAAACGTCTATTCATGGAACCGTATTATATTAATTGAAGAACAACTCATTTGAAGTAGGCTATAGTTCAACAACTTACAAATGAAAATTTTGTGTTTTAATAAAAGCTTCAAATACAATAACGAACATTTAAAGTGTTGGTTCGGAGTAATATAAACCTAGGGTCATTTGCACCTTGACCTCGAGCCAAACAACCCCCCCTAAGCTTTTTTCCCTTGTTATAACATTGGTCGAGTTAGCGCGATCAGACGATTGGCTTAGTGTAGGCGCTAATGGAACCAAGTTGGTATCTCGTAAATAACCCCACTAATAATGTCAGGAATGTTACCAAACTTTTACAGTAGTACAATTAGGTTCTGTACTTTCAAAACATGGCATTGAAAAGTTTGTAAGTACACCAGAAGTATATTTAAATAACACTTGCCTGATGGCTGCAACTCTCGGCTGCTAGGCTATACATGTTGTGCTCTGTGCGTGATCTCGGTAGTAGCCATCAGGTAAGTGTTATTTAAATATACTGCTACCGCGATCCCGCACAGAGCACAACATGTATAGCCTAACAGCTGGAAGAATGCTGTTTTCTATGAATTAGAGACCTACTAAGTGGGCCAAGAGTAAGAAAGTGACAGGGAGAAACAAGTACTGTCTTCAGTCTGAAGAGGTTTGCTGAACCAGCCAGTACAGACAAAGTTCAGTAGACCAGTTAATCTTCCTACCGCTAGTAAGGCCCATGCTGTCTGCTTTCTGTTTGCCCACTTTGAGCATCTCCTTGTTGATGTCACAAACAACAGCCCGGGACTGCTGTGGCTCCACCTTCCCTGGATCGGAAGATTTGTGACTGGTAGAGATCTCTTGCCATGAGGGTGTCTGATTGGCACGAGCTGCCCGCCGTGCAGCACGCTCCTGCTGTGACCTCACATAGTCCAGGAACCTGAAGGAAATATCCCCTGGTCAAGAGAAGTGGAATAGAGTTGTTTATGTTGACATAGAAGAATTGAGGCTCAGCACTGAGGTGCTTGTAACTTTGACTGTGAGTTTCCACCATCAAAACTTAGGCTTTCCAATGTCAATGAGGAGCTACTATATGTCAATTCTGGAATGTTCACTGCTGCCTATTCATGTATATGGTCTATATGTAGGGTGACCAGATATCCCAGTTTGACCAGGACGTCACGATTTTGAGTTGCGTGTCCCGACAAAACCCTGTCGAGACGCTAAAATGTCCCAGTTTACACCAACCACTATGAAATTGTCCCGGTTGTCAGCGATTACATAGGCGACGTGGTCTTACTCTTATTATAGCCCGATCATTAACTAAACCCATATAGAAAGACGAGACCTCATAAATGAGGGCGTACACAACTGGGATGGTTGCTCATTGAAACTCCGAAATGTTTGTGCATTTCAAAAGCAGGGAGATTCCGTTCAAGGTATCCTTTGTCAGTTCGCCATGGGTCTACTGGGCACAAATACTCCCATTGAGCAAATCTTTAAGCTCATGAACAACACATGGACTGACGAGAGGAACCGCATGACCATTCCCACCTTAAAGGCGCTGCTCGTCACACGGGTCAATTTTGCTGACACCTGTGCACAATTTCACAGTAGGCTTTCAGCCAACAATTTTATTCTTGAGCAAATTCACTCCTAACATATATACAGAATGAACCTTTCTAATAGGGAAGCCATCTGCTCAATCAAATGAGATTGCATTTATGTGTGTGTGTGTGTTGTTTGTTAGAATAACACTGGTAAGACTTTACAGTAAGGATACATTAATTATCATGAATTCATCCATGAATTGATTGATGTATGTATTATTATGCATTATGCAAATCATAGATTTATGTATTACTGCATTCCTTAATATCCCATGAATCATCAGGAATTGACGTGTTCATAGTCTGTCATTCGTGACATGGGCACATCATTATGAATTATTATTTATTCAACATGATCAGGATTATTTATTTTTCTGCAAATTTTTTTTGTCATCACTGCACAAATTCTGATTTGAACACAACATGTGCATAATGATGTACTCACCTTACGCTTTAGTTGATGTTCATGCCTGAGGTCACGAGAGGCTATGAACTCATGTCAACTCCGGATGATTCATATGATATAAAGAAATGAATGCACAATTCCTAAATTAATTCATGCATGAATTCATAATTCATATACCCTTACCATAAAGTGTTACCAATAACTTTAGTTCAAGCCTGTGGCAGCACTTCCAAATAATTCGTTTGGTGCCATGCAATGAAAAATACCTTTTCACAAAGTTTTTCACAGGTTCAGTGGTTGCATTTTCCAAAAGATTGCTTTAATACTGAAAAAAAGAAATTGTCTTTTAATATTATTTCTACATACCAAGAAAATGTATGAATATGAACTGATATACCCCATTATGTTGTGAGCAGTATGCCTACGTGTGCTGTTGGCAAAATTGTGTCTGTCCATGTCTGACCTGGGCACATGTTCACGTTAAAAAGCATCTGTGTGCACGAGCACTACGGTCGTGTGCACGAGCACTACGGTCATGTGCAAAGTGTCCCAGTATTAGTTCCGGGAAATCTGGTCACCCTATCTATATGAATGAATAGGAATATCCATAATAGTACAGCAGGGCAGTCAATCAGGCAAAATGGTAACTACCAGGGTTGTGTATTGAGAACCGGTTACTTTAAATGGTACCGGTTCCAAGTCAACCGATACTGCAGGTATCGAAATGTACGTTTCATTTCAGTTAAATTTTTCGGTACCTGGCGCTGAATGAAAAAAATACAATGCCATAAACAGGCCAGTGTGGCCTCATCTCCCCACGCAAGTGATGTCACTCACTTGAAACACGAATCCTAATAAATTGTCATCAGATGACACAAACATGCCTGGGAAAAACAAGTTGAAAGTATGCTGCACTGTGTAATCGAGTGGCGTTTTCTCAGGTATGACTGCGATGTATAAACTAACTTTTTTGAATTATGAATGATCGCTATTAATAATAATAATAATAGTAATGATAATTAAGTTAACTTGCCTAGCAAGTGTGGCTATTAATCATACTAGCTAGACTGAGGCAGTGTAGCTACGTTACATCAGAGCATCAACTGCTTGCTCACCAGGCTAATCGTTAATGAAGTTAACCTAGTTTAGAATTTGTCTAGAGAGTAATAATGCTAGAGTTACGTTACGACAAGCTTCATGTGACCAGTTGGCTACATACATTTAGTTATGCATTTACATGAATGCTTTCTTCGTTCTGTATTACCAAAGACATGGCTAGCATTACCTAGGGCAGCTCAGCGTTCAACATTGTTGTAAAGTGAACATGTCACGCATCCTATTTTCCTCACATTATTCTCATTTTGACAACCATCAGCTGTGCAGTCAGATCATGCCAGTCCATTTACACTGGCAGCCAATGGTAAACTAACAACTGAGAAAGTGGATGTCACAGGGGTGTGGTGATGTTAGTGTAAAGGATTGATCCCTTCTCAACTGTGGACTCTCCTAGGTTCAGGTAATGTAGGTTTTTATTTCTAGAAGGTGCTCTTATCCTGATGTGCCCTCAACAGGATCTGTTCTCTACCAGTTGAATTTCAGTTGTATCGTTTTGTATGTGTTCTACTATCCCGTTTCATTAAAAGTTGCATTTATTTTAATATTAATTCTATAACAAAGATATATTTAATGACCATTGATGTGTTTTGCAAACAATAAATACCAGTCACTGAATGAATGAACAGGGATGTGTGTGGCAAACAATACATACCAGTCTCTGTATGAATCTGTGTGTAACAAACCTGCCATGACCAAAACCAAAAAAATTCAAAGCATTTACACTCTCAGAAATGATGGTATGAGAATGTACCTAAGCTTGTTGCTGGGGCTGTACCTTTCTGAGGTACCAAATATTGTACCTTTCAGTATGGGTCCATATTTTTACCATTGATATCTGTACCTCTAATTGGACACTTCTGTACCCTGAGGGACAAAACTATACATTTGGTGCCCTAAGGATCACCTTTGTACCTTTGAGTTTACTTATGTGACCAGTGTACCTTTAAGTACAGTTTTGTTCCTCAAAGTACAAAAGTGTCCAATTAGAGGTACAGATATCAATGGTAAAAATACAGACCCATGCTGAAAGGTAAAATATCTGTACCTCAGAAAGGTACAGCCCCAGTGACAAGCTTAGGTACATTCTCGTACCTTAATTTCTGAGAGTGTATGTTTGCTATTTTTTAAAAGCAATTATCAGTTTAGGTATAGGCATCGTTATGAGGTATTGCAAAAGGTATCTTTATTGATTCAGAATTATTCATCACAAAGTAAGGTTATAGACCCCAGACACACACAGATGTACCTGTTCCTCCAGCTACATCCAGTAGTCGGATGCCTGGCTGGGGGTTCATAATGTGGAGTAGCACATCCTTCCAAAGCCGATGGACCCCAAGACTCATAGCATCATTCATCAGGTCATACTTCTTTGCCACACTTTCAAACACCTTATACACTGGAGAAATACATACAGGAAATAAATCAGTGTCATAGAATTTGTGTTTTATAGAAATTGCATGACCCCCAGGAAAAGTATTTTCAAAAGCTTAAGAATTCACAAAATTGGATTTTAAAAAAGTCAGTGTATTTGGATGTAGCCCATACTAGACATATTAGTATAGTACATGGTCGCATTCAGTAGGGGCTTGCTGCCTCAGCAACATGTGGATGTCCAGTAGAGTCACGTGGATGCCATCACTGGAGGGAGCTTGGGAGTGGATGTACATCCCGATGGATCCTTGAGCCTACTGTTCAACATGCCGTATAGCTGGATGTGTGCTGAGCAGCAGCGGCTTGTTAATAAAGGGCGCTTTAATTATGCATTGCATAATTAAACAAAGATAATATAAAATTAAAAATAAAATTGTTTACTCATGTGATGTGCAGGATGGTAGTAAGAGCCTCAGCATTTAATAAAAATTGGTTTTACTATTTTCTATGATAGATGTTTCATGCGGTTCCATGTGCGAGGGATGCTGGAAAAATGAATGTCTATGTAAAAGTCTTATGCTACCTTCCGACCAAACACGAATTGAGTGTCTGGAGCGAGTGATTTCCATGTTAGGTCAATGTAAAGACGAGTTTATGAGCATCTGCAGGTCCCGCGGCATGTTAGACGAGTTTAGCGCGAAAGAGGCAAATTGAGCTTCTGGTGCGATACACGTGTTACGAGCAAGTGATTTAATTTGGTGCTTTTTGTGCATTCACGCATTTGAAGTGGACCGTTCTGCTCTCAAACTTTTGCCAAGCATGTGACCTAATGCTACATTCAGACCGAACGCGAATTGAGCGTGAAATTCACTTCTATCGCATCTAGTTGGACGCTTGAACAATTTGAATCCATTCACGTGTCCAAAGTGAATAGGACGCGCGAATAAAGCGAGTGTTTGAAGCGAAATAAACGTGCGTTCGAGGAAGAATTATCTTCCTGTGGGAGGGGCAAGTGCTTAAGCGGTTGTCTGTTTGCAAGATGGCTGATGTTGATCGAGCATTCATCGAGAGAGTCACCGCTCATAACCCTACAGTCACACGAGCGACAAAAGTCAGCTACCATTCATTTTCAACGCAAGTGGCCGTTTCCCAGCTCGCGAGCGCTGTCGCGAGCAAGGCGGAGCAAAAATAGACAAGAAGTCTATTTTATGCAAATGCTGAGCGAAGCGACAAACCGACTGCCAATTGGAGTGAACGCAGCGTGATGTATACGTTGGTTGCTCGAGTCGAAGAAAAAAAATTCAAGATGGCGGAAACCCTTTGGGACATCGTATTTCTGTATATATCTGATATATATTTGGCATTTTATCTAATATATTTTGTTACTTCTATCGAGAAATACATACTTTTAAGTAAAAATACATTGTTTTTGTGACTTGACAATATCTCTGAAGTAACTTTTAAGACCTCTCGCAGATACTAGGCAACGTCATGCTAGTATCAATACAGAAACGCCCACCAAGTGAGTGGTGTCGCTTGTCTTTTGTCGCTCGTGTGACTGTAGGGTAATAATGCAGGTATACCTTTTCAAAGATCTTAACGTTACAGATCCATATGACGGACACGACTGTCGGAACGCCTCCCTCAATTTGTACATTGATGGGCGTCCCTCAAGTACAGCTGTGAGCTACAGCCACAATCAGTTACTCCATTTTTGCTACATCTACAAGAAAAGACCCCATCCCCCCCATCTCCTCTGTGCTTTCCTTCTATTGGATAGTCACATCGCGTTCAACGGATTCATTTGCATACAGCTAGACATTGGCCAGGTTTTTTGACGCGCAACAATTTCTCAAATGCAGCGCCGCCTTCCCGGAATGCTTTGCATGCACGTTGAAGTCGCTTGACGTCACCCATAGGAATATAGTGGAGTGCGGCGCGACAGAAGTGTAGCACAGACAAGTGGATCTATACCAAAAGGCTGGTCTCTAATTGGTTTCTTGAAGATTCTCCTCCCTGGCAAACGAAGAGGTGGCAAATCGACACACTGTTCAGCATAATAGACTGTGTGAAATTTTGTGGAGCCTTCGAGTTGGCTTTACGTGGCCACGATGACAGTGGGAGCTCAGGTAACCCCGAGATATTTCCCGGGTTGGTGGTTTTTGTTGCCTCGTTTGATGGAGCGTTGAAAGAGCACCTAGACAGCGCCACTGTATTTATTGAGGGAATGTCAAAAACTATACAGAATGAGCTACTGGACTGTATATAAATAGTAAATAAAAATGCCTGTATTTTATCGATACAGGCAGATGAAACAACAGATATTGCCACACAGTCACAACTTGTGCTTGTACTGCGCTACATCGATGCCAAACAACGTGCAGGAAAGATTTTTTTTGTTCATCCCTCTGCAGTCAACTACAGCTGAGTCCATTGCTTGTGCACTAAGAGTGTCTTGCTGCTGTACTTCCTGTAAAGTAAGCTCATCTGCCAGGCATTTGCTGGGGCCAGTGTGATGGGGGGTGCCACTGCAGGTGTTCAGAGGAAAATACATGTACCCAAATGCCCACTACATCTGCTACGCAAATCTGCTCAACTTGAAAGTACAACAGGCCACCGCTCACATACCCAAGGTGAGAATATTTCTTTTCTAACCTTGGTGGATTTGCCGGCTTTTTTCCAAGTCACCCAAGCGGACATGTGTTCTGGATAAAGGGGTTGCCCATAGACTGCCAAGATCCAGCAACATCAAAGGGATTTTTCATAGCGGTGCCATCAATACTGTTTTTGAGCACAGAGAGGATCTCATTCACAGTTTTGAGAGCATATAAGACTCTGGTGACTTTGACCCCAATACTGTCAGAGAAGCAGGAGCCTTGGCCATGCTACTGGATGATCAGGACTTTAAGTTCTTTCTGGAACTTTATCAACACATCATGCCACATGTAGACTTCCTCTATGCCAAGCTCCAGAAGAAGAACATTGATTGGGTCCATATCAAAGGGAGCATCCAGCAGTTCCAACAGGAAATTCAAAAGATCAGGTAACTGTTTTCCTGTAATATGATCATTATTTGCTTTCTCTTTCATTATTAACCCTCTTTCTCTTTTGCCAAAATTATAATAATCTTTGTCCTTTGCAGAAACTCCATTCCATTGGTGAGGAAAGTGGTTCTCGGCCAACAAAGAGGCATCGGGAGCTCAGTCCATAAGACAGAGAAAGGATTGCAGCAGAGGTGAGTGTTACAGAAATCAGTAAAAATACAATTTTACATTGTTGTACTGCAGAGCTATCCTGCCTAAGTATCATTCTACAGACTCAAGAAAACATTTTGTTCGGTATAAATCCTCACAAATCATCATTTTAATATTATACAGCATCCCGAAGAGTAAATTGGCAACATAAAAATAAATGATCAAATGAAATATTAAGTCAACTTAAATGCTACTGCTTCATCCTGATCCACTACTTTGCTAGCCACAATTACCTAACAACAAAACACCTCGCTAATATTAATTAAAACCAAGATACCTAAACAAACTTATTGTGTCAACAAATTAACTGAATGGGCTGTTTAAAAACAGATCTAATTAAATAATGTAGTCCACCTCTTATACTGCTGACCTTCATGTAACAGTCTTTCAACATGGCAACACAAACTATGGTGCATTGTATGGTACAAAGAACTCAAATGGCTCTATTTTTCTATTAAAAGTCAACTGTGATACCTAGGGGCCGTCTCTAGGCTACTACCTTACATTTACAAATAATATTTTTATTATCTCTAAGTCTGTGACACCACCCTGGGACACAGTAAAGAGCGCTTCTCCTAGACCACCTTGTCTGTGCCACCTTGTTGCAGGGGGACAGGGTTGAGGAGTACAAGGATACCTTTCCTGAAGATGCACTGAGCAGCACCTTGAAAGCATACCCGATGCTCACTGGAAGCAAGCTGAAGATTGAGCTCAGTCTCATCTACAGCAAGGAAGAGTTCAGAGCCTGCCGTGGTGCTGTGGATATATTACAGCTGTTTATGGAAAATAAGCTCAAAGAAATATTTTCCGAAACGGTCACTCTCCTGAAAGTTGTCATTACCACACCCATGACCACGGCTGAAACTGAGAGGTGGTTCTCAACCTTGAAAAGAATAACTTTTCTCAGAAACACCATGACCCAGGAGAGGCTGAATGCATTGGCCATGCTGTCTGTGGTAAAGAGGCTTGTTACTGAGATGACTGACGTTAATCATAGAGTCATTGAGTTTTCATTTTAATTACGTTTGAACTGATTCCAAACTTTGGACACTTTGTCGTTTTCTCCAGCCTGTCTTTTCTCTTGGCCCCTCACTATTTACTTACGCTCTCTTTCTTTATGTTGTAATCTGCGTCGTCAGTCTTCATGGCATGTGTCTCCAGACCAGTGTGGATCTAGCTTCTTTAGTGGATTCCTAGCCTTAACTAGTTTCGCCTTCAGAATAATAGCGCTTGATCAACGTTGGTAACAATGATTAAACGAAGCTTCGAGGCAAATCATTTTGCATCGATGCTTTTTTGTATTCAAGTTATTCGAGGAATCGTTCCAGCCCTAAAAAAAGTAGTGCTGGTTGTTTTACCCAGTTTCGAAGTACTGCTTTGTAAAAAGCGCCAACCCCCAAAACAATTTACCAGCCGCCACTGGTGCTGAGTGATGTTGTACAACAATGTTCAGCATGATGTTTAGCAGTATGAGTGCAGAGTGATGTTTTGAAGTACACTGGTGAAGGGAAGTAAAACATAGCTCTCATTCCAGTAATTTTGTTCATTTGAAACAGTAATGCCTAGAGCATGCCGAATCCCCCTACCACAAACGAGAAATTGCTTACCGTTAAATTGAGCAATTAAAGTATTTTTTAACTTAAAGGCTGCTTTGTATAAAGCGGTTTCGATCATATTATGCAATAATCAAAACGTTAAGTAGGGATTACCGGTAGGTATGGTGTCTTGTATGGGCAATTATCAGACAATAAATAATGATTGGATTGCATTCATTATATTAATTTTCATCCAATTATCAGTCTTATCACTTCATTATGCTGCTGCATCATAATAATTGATAATTGAAAACAAAATAAACAGCTGTGGATTTCAGAGCACGGAGCTGAAGGACAGCTTATCAATTCTGAATGAGATCATGTTGGGGAATCCGTTTCCAGACGTTCAATTGAATGAGTAACACAAAAAAAGGACTTGTGACTCTCAGTAAAAATAAGTGATTCTGAAGAACAACTGATTCTGGTGAATCTTGAGGGCTACAGCTAATTTGTGGCATGGTGGTCCTCCTGAAGAGGGTTGGGAACCACTGGTCTAGCGGGATGCGACTGAGCTGGGTGCTGAGTGATATTCCGACGAATACTGACAGATGTGAGGCAGCCTTGACGTCAGCATCATTATTATTATACTAGCAGGATGAACATAGCAACCTGTTTGTCTTTGGGAGAGCAAATTTTGAATGTAATTAATTATAAAGTTGAATGTGACTATGACGTGATCATCATACACTTGAGGTATCAAACAATGAGGATATTTATTTATTGTGTGATTCTGCTTGCATTTAGGCTTGGCTCAGGGATGCTGACAGGAATCCCAGGGCCCGGTACACAATTGGATATTTAGGGCCCCTCGCAATGCAAACACTGAAAACGTTACATTCCTGGGGTTCCCCCCTGAGGTCATCCCTGCTTGGCTGAACTGTTTGACAATATGTTATATATATTTTTTTAATTAGCAAAAACAACACTTGGGCATGAGCCTCTGTCTTAACAAAATAAAGAAAATAATTGTTATCGGATTACAGACACCTTTGAATTTTTTGTTGTTGATTATTTTAGATTTCAGCACATTTAGCTACTTTTGGGATTAGTCGATCCTCATAAAAAAATCAATAATGTAAGTTATTCTGTATAACTGCTTCAGATATAATAAATAGCTATGTATACTCTGTTAAGTTTTATCTCTGTCCTCTAGTCGACATGATAAATGAATTACATACCGTAACTGGTTCATGGTAAATTATCAACATGTAGTATATGCATTTGTCAAACTATAAAGAAAAGCACACACTGGTCCTCACGCCCCTTGCTCCTTTGATGGGAAGATGCACTACAGTATAGTATTCCTTTCCAATCTGACCCCCTACAGCCTGGTCCAATCTACTTTTAAGTGTCCTTGTAAATGTGGTCTGTTTGGGGTAGCATGTGAAGCTTTCCCAAGCAGGTAAACTTTATAAAGAGCTGTCAGGCAGGCAAAGGAGCAAACTGTGTGATGTCCATGCTGCGTCAACTTTAAAATGATGTAAGTTCAGTTGTGATAAAGTTATCCAAGTAATTCAAACAGATTTGTATTCCGGAGAGTTTGTCGTTTTCAAAGATGTACACACCTCAGAATGTCACATTTTCACCATGTAAAGCGTTTCCCCAGGCCGCCACACATACGATATGTGAGGGAGCAAGCTGTCTCTCGTCGCATTAGCTAGTTTTTTCATTGGTAACAAGATTATGATTAGCGTGTTGTTCGTTACAACAGAAATCACGCAAACACAGATTTACAGTTTATTCAAAAGACGTTGATGTACACTTAAATTTATATGAATTCCAAGGTCGTTGCAAAAGTTTGACAATCGCTGTCTAGAAAAACGTTTCGCTTACCTCTCTCTGTCTTCTCTCCTTCAGTCACGGTCTCGAAGCCAAAATGTGTACTTTTGTCTACTGCACCATCAGTAAAACAACGACAGGCTGACAGTTGTAAAGGGCAACTCGATCGGACTATTCTACCAGTCAAACTACAATTGACATTTCGAGAGTAATCACGAACTATTCTTCGAGCGATATATCTGATGGAGGCCGCCATATTGAATCTAATTCAACTGGGTACGCCAATACACGTCATAGACTATGCGACGCCCTTATCTGTAGTTTCATTTCTGTCATTTATGTAGTTGCCTTTCCTTATCTATTATTATTTCAAGTGTAAATAAAATGTGTGGAGTACATTTTTATTATTAACATGATCAACTTTTCTCATTTGTCTTAAATATGTCAACATTGCAGTCCATTCTTTTAATATTTGATAAATATGACACTTTCATACATGCATTACTATACACACACACACACAGGCATACACACATTCGTTTTTATTGATTTTGCTTGAACCATCATCATTATTGCTATTCTAAATCCTTTTTATATTTTTACACAATCTTAACCCCCAAAACCTAAAGCTAACTCCTAAACCCAAATCTAATTACCCTAACCCAAA
The DNA here is from genome assembly GCA_016801145.1 of Umbra pygmaea. Lineage (NCBI taxonomy): Eukaryota > Metazoa > Chordata > Actinopteri > Esociformes > Umbridae > Umbra > Umbra pygmaea. The sequence goes on along the minus strand of JACXGM010008649.1, from coordinate 2,079 downwards.
TTGTAACCTTTCCCCTAAACCTTTTGCCTAAACTGAAAATATCATTTTTTTTACTCATGGCCAGCAGTGAAATATCTCAATAATTTTTAGCGTTCCTTGTTATAATATTCTTTAGTAAAACATGTCCACACACAATCTTATTTGTGTTTTTATAAACATCCTACTCCAGTTTCAAATTATGTGTACAAGAGGTAGCTCTTCTGCCAGCTCATTGATTTGGACCAGACTCTTTCTCTATTCAGTAGTAACCAGACCCCCACATACATTGTCTCCATTGTTGGCTTAATTAGAAGCTAGGTCTCAGGTTTAAAGGGAGTAGCCAGCAACAGTTACTTCTCATAACCCAGGCTACAGGGGGACAGGGAGAATGGAGGAATTGAGCATAAACATCCCATTGAGATGGTGGAAAGACACTGCCTCTTTGGGGAGAAACAGTGGTCCTTCTACCTCTGTGTGACTCATACAGAGAGAAGAGTTCATAGAGTCCCAGGTCTAGTGTTACAGCTTAACAAAAGACAGGCAGCACCAGAGCACCAGTAAAACGAGCAGTCAGGGTCAGTAAATGGTGAGGTGCTGTGCTGTGTTTCTCTCTCCTCATGTTCACAGAGAAAGTTTCTCTTGTGCTCTTTTCATGAGTGGTCAGTGTCATGGACTGCTTTGTTGTTTGCTGATCCCGAGGCATTCAGCTGTATGGTGCAATACAGTAGAGCGCCACTAGAGGGGGTAAAGGGATAGTATTTCAAAGCCTCAAACCTGGGTCGCATAAGGTCTAATGTCAACATTTCCTGATTCATAGTAAATTTTAACATCATATATTCCTCACAGAAATGACCTACCTGACTTATGCCAATCAATGTAATATACATTATTTTTCACATCAGTCATTCTATAATAATTCCCTTTAAATTAATAATCTGTTCTAAATCTGGGTCTTATCTAATGTAAATTAGTTTGAGTGACTGTAAAGCTTTTTTTCTAGACTTCTAATTGCAAATATATTTCTATGTTGTGTGTGCGGTTTTATTTTAGAATCAATGAGAACTGTCATGTTAGGTTAACCAGGGCCTCATGCCCTTTCTCATACTGTATATCTGTAGAAAAATACTCTTTGATGCATTAAGAGACACACATTTCCTCACAAATGTTTTAGATTATACCCATTCTTGGTTTTACTTTTCATGCGGTTCCCAGTGAAACTCTGACATCACACTCGCCAGATCTGCAGGTTGTATGGGTGACCTCTGTCCTCACAGCACAGAGGCAATGGTCCACACATGGCATTTCCGAGAACATCCACCTGGGTTCAATAGGGTTTAAAATAATGAAATACTTTGCGCATTTGCTTTAGCCTAGGGTGTTAGGCATGCAAGGTTTGCTTGGTTTTCTCTTGGGAGAACTCTCTTAGTAATGCAACATGCAAACCCAATTAAGCATTGTTAAGTGTTTGAAATTATTTGGTGTGTTATATGAACCAAGCCATGTGAGGCAGAGTGAAGAGAGATAATGTAATTGAGGTAAAGGGGAAAGAAAAAAGTGAGAAAAGGAAAGAAACTGAGGAGAAAAATAGAGTGAATAGAATGAGGGGGTTGAGAGAGAAGATATATGAATGTCTTTTCAGTTACCTACCGTATGTAATAAGCATTTTGCCCCACAGTGAAAACAGATCTTACATCGCTATAACTGTTAATCTCTTCAAGCACTGCTGCTTAGTAAAGACAGGATGTTAGTTGACGTAAAGACAGGATGTTAGTTGTAGTAAAGACAGGATGTTAGTTGTAGTAAAGACAGGATGTTAGTTGTAGTAAAGACAGGATGTTAGTTGAAGTAAAGACAGGATGTTAGTTGAAGTAAAGACAGGATGTTAGTTGACGTAAAGACAGGATGTTAGTTGTAGTAAAGACAGGATGTTAGTTGACGTAAAGACAGGATGTTAGTTGACGTAAAGACACAGTATGTTAGTTGTAGTTAGGACAGGATGTTAGTTGTAGTAAAGACAGGATGTTAGTTGAAGTAAAGACAAGATGTTAGTTGAAGTAAAGACAGGATGTTAGTTGAAGTAAAGACAGGATGTTAGTTGTA
>JACXGM010008648.1:0-28645 GCA_016801145.1 Umbra pygmaea | reverse complement strand
AGAACAGGTAGGTTAACAGTGAAAACTCACACAAATGTTAGTGCCAGGAGATCGAAAAAGTATTCCAAATGAATGCAATCACACCGTCCAAATAGGTCATAAAAACCATAAAATGAGTCTGGAAAGACTGTAAAGTTAAAAAAGGTAACCAGCGAGCAGCGGCAGCAAGTTGTGCCAGCGTTCACTCCCCGGAAGTCAAAGAAAAGTCATAGAAAGGCTATTGTCTATATGTACAGTGCCTATATAAAATCATTATACCCCATTGAAATAGTCTATTTTTTTGTCTTACAGCCTGAAATCATAACCTATTATTTTTTTATTAGAAAAGTGATCAGTCCCCTGATTTAATTTTGTGTATAAAATGATATAGGAACCTTTTTTAACGATCTGAAACTCAAGTATCAAACGTGAAATGCAAGTGACATTGTGGGCGGGTCCTGGGCGCTCTTGCTATTATGCCGGTGGGATAAATTACACTTGCGCCCGACGCAAATCTAAAATGGGTAGGTCTGAAGTAGCTTCATTAGTCATAGCTGTGGTTTGGGCGTAACGTGCAATAAACCAATCAGAGCGTCATCTCACATTCCCTCTAAGAGCAGGCACGCTTGTTCCATGGTGGATTGCCATTGATTTTTCTTTTTTACAAAATGTAAATAAAGAAATGACACAAGACATACTTTCTGATGTTTTGGGCTCACTCTCACTGAATCACGAGGTTATGAATGCATGTTAATATTTTTGGGTTATTTGGAGAGTCAGAAATTCCATCTGTAGTTGCTCTACAGATAGTTTGGTGATGAAATGACTTTCAACAAACTATCAACAAACTATCTGTTGATAAGCAACTAATTGTGTAGTTTAAATGTAGGGGTAAGTTTAGAATATTGTTTTTTAGGTTAATGTTTAAGGTTAGGCTTACCATTAGGGGAAATGTTAAGGTTAGGGTTAGGGTTAGTAGATAGTTTGTTAAAATGTTCTTGATAGTCTGCAGATAATCTGTAGAGCATCTACAGATAAACTTTTTGGATGCTCAAAATAAAGTGTTACCTATTTTTGCAATGTAGTCTAACATTAGAGCGAGATTACTTTGCTTACCACACTCTTCTGTCAAATAAGCTCTCCTCTCCCGTTCTGCTGCTGGGGCATTTGGGTTAAGTGGAAAGAAACGGCACAATCATTTCAACATCACGTCTCCTTCAGTCCTGTAATATTTCCTCATTTATATCATCAACACATCCATGATTCATGGAAATGTTGTGTAAAACACAACAAGCCACAAAGAATGCTGCGACTTGAGTAGTGTAAAATGCCTTCTGTCCTATCCAAACACCTGACACATTTTCAGTGTGCCGAATGTTCGTTCAATTAGGCTCTACTGCATCTTTGTGTGTGTTTTCGATTAAACAGCATTTCATGCACTGTTGCTGGCATCATAAATCATGTCATCAGTAGCCATGTCTTTAACGGATAGCGTTCTCCCCTTCACAGCCACCCAACCAAGGGGGGATTTCCATCAAAGATGGCAGAGTTTGCCATAAATGAGTCGTGGCTTGAGCCAGAGTAACTCGCAAAAAGACATGGGTGATTTTACTATTAGTATCGCAAATGACTTGTATGCTGATTGAATGGGTTCCCTTGCGGTTGATGTATATCAGTGAGAATAATTCATACAGAATAATTTGGGTTTAATGTGTACACTAGATGCATGCCTATTTTTTCACATCTTCGGACACCACAATGATTTTCTTCGTGTTGTAATATTTTTCCTTTTAATTATGTATGGATTGAAATAATGGGAACTACTGTATTTGTGTAGATGAGAGGAGCAAAGTGTATGCGCATTGTGCACACGCTACATTATGGCCAAGCATGCGTCCTTAAAATAGCATCTGAATAACACATCACTGACTTTTAACCAGGTTTTTCCTGGTCTGTGGCGGAATTTTTTTCGGGAACTGCAAGATAGCACCAGGGAAGGTTTGCGCCGGAACACGCCTCTTCTTTTCGTCGGGTGCATGATTGGAATGATACATGCTTTGGTGTAAAATGTAAATTGCGCTGGGTATAAGATAGGGCCCATAGACTTACTTCAAATAAGGTCTGTGTTTCTGTTCACCCCCCTTCTACACTTTGATAATCCTGTCTAGACATCTGTAACATCTCCCTCTGCTGTGGCTCCCCCTTCTGTTTCATCGTGGCTCCAGCGGTTGACTTCACAATTTTTCTGATGCCACCATTGCTTATCCACACCTGTTTGTCATTTCCCATTATCCTAACATGTATATATGTTACCCAGTCCTAATTTGTGTGAGTTGTTTACATTGCAGTCAGCTTTGTACCTGTATTATCCAGGATTGTGTTTGTGTACTGGCTGTATTGCAATTGCAACCTGGCCAAGACAAGGCACAAAGTGCAAGGCAACATTGAGTTACACATGAAGTTACACAAAGTACATATATTCAGTTACAGAAATACACTGTATATGGTATACATACAGGATTAAAATACTGTACAGTCAGTGCAAATAGGGTCTAAAATAGAGATAGATCATGGGCTTCACTGGGGTCTGCGTTTGTGAAGACCAACAGAGTCTGGAGGCCCTTGAAGGCAGGTTCTTCTCAGTGTGGATGAGGGCTCTCTCTCTCTCTCTCTCTCTCTCTACCCCTTCCTTTCTTTTCTCTCTTATTCCCTCTGTTTCTATGTTTGTGCTCTCAGGTGCAATGCTGTCAAGAGAAATGTCTTTCCTGTATTTATGACTCATCATGAGTGGGTGTGGTCAGAGCCTCCAGGCAGGCCCTGGTTCTCCCTGCTACATTCCTCCAGATGCCTGTTGGAATATGGCAAATGAGAGAGAAACCAGTATTATCCATGTGACCTTTGCTGCCAACTTCCTTGTTTTCTTTAGTCTCGGTCATAATCACCTGGGGTCGGTGAACCTAATTTGAGGAGGACGGGGCTCATATTACTCTCCGGACTGGGGGAAATGGAATGGTTTTGTATTGGACACTGGGTTTGGTGCGTTACGCACCGTTCCATTCACTCCAATCCCGAACATAACGTGAGCCTGTCCTCGCCAATTAAGATCCACCGACCACAATTGGTCATAACGGTAAAGCCAAACCTATTTTATACATCATAACATCACCATCAAACATCACAGCAGCCCACATAGAGGTTGGTAACGTCAAAAAAAAATATCCGTGCAGTGCCAGGACTCCACTTTGTCTTCTCTTCACCGAATAGGGCTGGGGTTGTTTAAGAGAAACTAGAAAATCAATGCAAACAGCAGATGGTATTAGTGTAGCATTTTAAAAAGAAATGAACATACTTTGAAGTCACTACTGTGAAACATTAATCACTTGGCTCTAATTGGGCTTGTTGCACTGAAACATATACTGTAAACATGGTTAAACTGGGATGGAGCTGCTGTTTTCTGTGAACTCTCAGGACTGTAGAGTTTAATATGCTATGATTGACAGCCAACCTGAGGGCTTGATGACCAGGTATGCATTCCACTCCTTCTCCTTCTCTGTTTCCCCCTTTCTCCCTGCTTGGCTAAACCTGATAGTTGCTGACAGGACAGCTATAGCCCTACAAAAGCTCTCCAGGAGTTAAAAAAAGAATCCTCATGTATAAGTCAATGCAGAGAGTGAGAGAGAGAGAAAAGTATGAGATGGAATGCAAAAAATAGGAAGGAAGATACAAATGGAGAGAGTGGCAGAGACCAACAGGGCTAAAGTTCAAAAGGCAGGGAACACAGATTGGTCCCTGTCAGATGTGGTTTCATTATGTGTGCAGTGTGAGAATAGCTGTGGGCTGCTAATCATAAAAACAATTACCAGACATCACCAGTGATATGTGCCAAAGCATCATGACTGTCAGAGAGCGTTTGATATTATATGTCCAAGACTAACCTGTGAGACAACTTCCAATCCTTTACTGATATTACATCATATATACATATATACATAATGACAAAAAAGTCAAACTCAGGTCCTTGTCCAACCCAACCAAATAAGCACCAATCACAAGTGTTAGGAAACAGAAACACGGGACAACAACAACAAAAGAAAGAGCAGTTAATGATTCCGGTTTGAGCGTGTGAGCACAGTGGTCACATGTGGACGAGGCTCCAGGGCTGTAGCTGAATTTTCTAACTTTTCAAATACCATTTTAAATTCTGCCAAAACACATTTTACATTTTTCTTCAAATGCCGTAAATTTAGAAAGCGAAAACAACCCATTGCAGCAGTTCCTTCTGCTCTGACTGACTCGGATTCTGGGCTTTCACCTACCACCATGGAACCTCATCCAGATACGTTGGTTGAGCTGAGGTTCCATCTGAAGATCTTCCACTAATAACAGCTATTGGTGCGGCTCTGGCTCCCTTCTCTGCAGTCCTTGATGGGGTTCATGTGGCTGCTGACGAACATGTTCACCGAATTGAAGTCTTCGAGCATGACTTGTCTGACCATAGTGACCGGATTGTAGGCCTGGAGAAGGCACTCACTTGTTTTTGGAAAGCAAAAACCGTCAGCTGGTGGAGAAGACTGATGACCTCAAATCCCATTCCAGATGGTGCAACCTTTGGGTGGTCAGTTTGCAGTTTTCTTAGATTTTTTGCTTGGTTTTTCGCAGAGATCCATACCTCTGTTTTCTAGTCGCCTCCGAAGCTAGACTGGGCTCGCTGAATTGGCAGGCACCCAGCAGGTGAAAGTGATGGCTCTAAATCAAGCGTCTTAACTACCACTACTGTTGCAACAAAGAGGCTGTGTTGCAGCAGACTTCCCGGATTTCAGCTCAGGTATTGCATTCAGGAGGGCTAAATTCCTCCCACTGAAATGTCTACTCCATGAGAAAGGGGTAAAATGTTGAACAAACATAAAAATCCTTAGCTTGAAATAAAAATGGCATTGAGCTTCCTCCATACATTGTTACTCATAAATTATCCGATAAGGCCGAAATGCTTGGTTATTTTAACAAGTATTACATTGCCTCTGGTAGCTTGCTTGACTCTCTCAACATTACTCATGAGAATTCCCCCACTGTTTGTTTTGATGGCCATGTTAATACTAGTCAAACATTCAGTTTAATTCCGCACACAATCTTAAAGGTGCATGAAGCCCCCTCAAACTTTTAGACACCAGGAAAAGGCAGGGCCTGATAACATGGAACCATACTTTCTAAAGCTAGCAGCAGATTTCATTGCACCACTCTTGACATATCTTTTTAATCTCTCCCTGGACACAAACAAAAATCAGCTTGTTTGGAAATCAGCTTTTGTTTTTCCCCTGTTGAAAGGGGGTGACCTGTCAGTCCTAAACATTTACAGGCCCATCTCCAAATTGTCTGTTCTGGCTAAGACGTTGGAATCTCTTGTGAATGATCAGTTGAAAGAGATCTTATGTACAAATAAAATCTTGTCTAATTTTAGGAAAAAACACAGCACAACTACAGCAGCCCTAAAGTTAACTAATGATTTGATTGAATTGTTAGACAAAAAGCAACATTGTGCAGCCCCCTTTATTGACTAATCTAAAGCTTTTGACACCGTGGATCACACTACAGTATATTGAAACAAAGACTTGTCAGTGTAGGACTATCAGACCAAGCAGTCTGCTGGTTTGAAAATCTATTTGGCAGATCTTAGTGCGTGCAGGTGGATTGTATTAGCTCTAGTTCTCTTATGCCTGGTTCAGATTACACAATTTTTGCCCGATTTTGGCACAATCCGTTTGCTGTAGGGTGTCGTAGGGATTCGTAAACGACAATGAGCGTTGGGATGCAAGATTCAATCTTTTCATCTCGTATAGTGTGTCATAGTGGGTGACAACCTACGTCGCATCTGCGATGCTTCACGACATCACGACAAAAAGACTAGCATGTTTAATTTTGTTTCGGTCCTTCACATCGGGTTTTGTCACGTGTGATGTTGACCAATAGGAGTACAGAAGCTTTTCCATACAGCTTTCAAAAATGGTGAAACAAAAGAGAGATGATGGTTCTAGATGGAGTTATGAAATGGAGGACATTAGAAGTATTTAATTACATTGGTGAACAATTACTTTTTTTAACAGTCTGTTATTGAAATATGTTATCACTTGGCAAGCTAGCAACATTTATATTACTTTTACTATTGGCTAAAAGTAAAAAAAATATATGTATATATATATATAAACATATTTTACCTCAAGTTCTCTTTGGAGGATTGACAGTCCATAATGTCCTCTTCGAGCAATCCAGGAACGTGTCCATGGTCGGGTTTTCTATCTTTTTTACGTTTTTCTGAACACAATAGCCATTCAAAACTTGCTGCTTCATCCATTCGAGTCAAAATTGCATAATCTGACACAGTTAATATTGTAACAGAAACAAAATTGTGTAATCTGAACCAGGCATTAGTGTATCCAAGGGTGTGCCCAGGGTTCGGTTCTGAAACCACTGCTATTTATTATATATATCAATAATCTTGATCAACATGTCTCCAATGCAAATTTCCACTTTTATGCTGATGACACATTGATATACTGCTCCTCACCTACACCAATCCAGGCTCTTTCTCCGCTACATCTTGCAACGTACATTGTTGATTTAAAACTTGTTTTGAATGTTAACAAAACAAAACACATAATGATTTAAAAAACAAAATCAAAGCCACTTAACTTTCCATCCATCACCACTTTTCAAGGCTCTGAGATTGAGTCTGTTTCTCAATAATTACTAGGCATTATAATTGATGATTCCCTCTCTTTTAAAGCGTAATTCTTGCCAAAATGCAACCTAAGGTCCTTTTTTTATGTACTTGAGTCAAACTTCCATTTAAAACCTTAATTAGGACAGAAAAGCCACTTTTAAGATTTTCCTTATTTTTGGTTTCGGTTAATTGCTTTTTGAACAGGAGTGATAGGGGCACTATGATATGATAGCATTAAAATCGCTATTTTTAAAACACTAAAAAGGCAACATGAAACTTTGCTCGAAGTATCACCAGGGGCTGTACACATGAACTCGAGCATTGAGAACATTGTTTGTGTACACAGAGTTTACTAAAAAGATAGGTTTTGTACAACTCACCATAGCAGTTTGTGTTTCTGCTGGCTCCCATTTTGGGGGTCAAAAAGTGTTGATTTCTGAATGAAACGTAACAGGGAGGAGAGTAAGGGTGAATCCCATTTCTCTGTCTTACCCCTTCCCCTAAGCTTTCATCTTACCCCTAGCCCTTGTCCCTCAAACACGAGTGGTAAGGGATAGTGATGAAAACATACCCCTATGAAATGAGACACTACTTGGTTACAGTTACGTTATCATACATCGTTGCTAGCTGGCTGCTACTTCACCAGAGGCGACAAGTTTTGATACAAACTATCAAGATATCAAATGAAATCCACTGCTAACGGAGTTTAGTTATAACTGTAGACAAGCATGGAGTCCATTCAAGACTAGTCAGAGAAATGCGAGACTGTTGTGCAAATCAGCAATGTAACGTTTGCGTAGCAAACTAGGGATTTTTAAAAACGTTTCAATTAAGAACATGGTTGCAAATATATATGTACTGGACTGTGTAGAGCACACAACAAGTATATCGTAATTTTTAAGTCAATTATTTAAGCAGGCATAACATTTATTGGTCTCTCTTGATGATCTGAGTGCCATTTTTGCCGGTTGCACAGTGTATTCTGGGTACCCCTTGGTTTCAAGTAAGCTCTCGAAAATGCGTGGTTTTAAGGGGTATCTACCCCTTCCCCTTAGCCCTACCCCTAGATCAAAATGAGAATTGGGATGGCACTTACCCTCACATGAACACGCAAAACTAAGGGGAACGGGTAAGGGGAAGGGGTAAGCTGATATATTGAATGAAACCCCTTGTTATTATTTGAATAAATATTGCCATGAGCTAAATGGCTAAGCTTTTCATCGGAATTACAACTTCATGACATTTCCTCCTATTGAGTCCGTTCATTCGCATTCGAAGATCTACACTTTTTGACTGGCACAATGGCAGGAAGCAGAATCACAAACTGCTAAAGTGAGTTGTACAAAACCTCTCTTTTCAGTAAACTCTGTGTACATAAACATTCTCTCAATGCTCGAGTTCATGTGTACAGCCCCTGGTGACACTTCGAACAAAGTTTAATGTTGTGTCATGCCTTCTTAGTGTTTTAAAAATAGCAATATTTATGCTATCATATTAGTGTCCCTATCACTCCCATTCAAAAGGCGATTTAACTGAAACCAAAAATAAGGAAAGTCCGAACTTATTGCACTATATTTTATATGTTCGTTCAATCTATTTTATTTCTTAAACTGTACTATTTTTCTAACTGTTTTTCACTTTTATTTTAAATGCTTTAATTTTATATGTTTAAAATTTTTGTGTTTTCCTTTTTATGTAAAGCACATTGAATTGCCATTGTGTATGAAATGTGCTATATAAATAAACTTGGCTTGCCTTGCCTTGCCACTGCGAGGAACATAGTGAGGAAATGGAAGACCACAGGCACAATTCTTGTTAAGGCCAGAAGTGACAGTCCTAGTAAAATATCGGAGAGGCAAAGGATGGTGAAAACGGTCAAAAACAGCCCACAGACCACCTCCAAAGACCTACAACATCATCTTGCTGCAGATGGTGTCACTGTGCATCGTTCAACAATTCAGCGCACTTTTCACAAGGAAAATCTGAATGGGAGAGTGATGCGGAAGATGCCACACATGCCACAAACAGATGGAGTTATTTGTTCATAACAAGGGGCATTATGCATGGCGGCAAAAGAATACAGCATTCCAAGACAAACACTTGCTACCCACAGTAAAATTTGGTGGAGGTTCCATTATGCTGTGGGGCTGTGTGGCCAGTGCAGGGACTGGGAATCTTGTTAAAACTGAGGGTCACATGGATTCCACTCAATATCAGCAGAAACTTGGGAATAATGTAGAGGAATAATTCACAAAGTTGAAGTTACACAGAGGCTGGATATTTCAACAAGACAATGACCTAAAACACTGCATTTATGCAGAGAAACAAGTACAATGTTCTGGAATGGCGATCCCAGGCCCCAGACCTGAATATCATTGAAAATCTCTGGGGTGATTTGAAGCGGGCTGTCCATGCTTGGCAACCATCAAACCTAACTGAACTGGAGATGTTTTGCAAGGAGGAATGGTCCAAAATACCTTCATCCAAAATCCAGACACTCATTACAAGCTATAGGAGGCTCATCTAAATATTGATGTGATATTTCTGTTGGGGTGCCCAAATATATGCACCTGTCTAATTTCATTTTGATGTATATTGCACATTTTCTGTTCATCCAATAAACCTAATTTCACTACTGAAATATGACTGTGTCATTCAGTTATTTGATAGATCAAAATTAAATTGCTGATCCAAATACACAATTATTTATAAATGAAAATAGAAATTGTCAGGGGTGCCTAAACTTTTCCATAAGACTGTATATGTTTTATGTTTGCACCTTTGTTAATTGTGCTGCTGACTGTTTCGGCCAGGAAAATCTTGCAAAAGAGATTCCTAATCTCAATTAGTCTATTCCTGGTTAAACTTAGGTTAAATAAAAAAAGATGCAGACTTTTTCTTGCACCACTGTTAAAGAAAGTGGCTTCTACAAACTGGCAGTAGGTTTGCGAGTTGAGTTTCATGTCTTCAACATGAAAAAGATCCAACTAGCTCATCTTTAATAATACCAGCCCATACCAGTACCCCAACTCCACCTTGCTGGCGTCCGAGTCAAAGTGGAGCTCTGTGCCCATTACTGATCCAGCCACGGGCCCATCCATCTGGTCCGTTAAGAGTCACTCTCATCTCATCAGTCCATAAAACCTTAGAAAAATCTGTCTTCAGATATTACTTTGCCCAGTCTTGACCTTTAAATTATGCGTCTTGTTCAGTGGTGGTCAGGATCATCCGTCCTGACCTTGGCCTTGTCACTGAGCACTGAACACCTTGTACTTCTGGGCATTTCAGGTAGGTTGCAGTTCTGGAATATGACAGCACTGGTGATACTGGGTTCCTGGTAGCTTCACGTTTGAGTCTTCTAAAATCTTTGGCAGTTAATTTGCACCTTTTTTTGTCTCAACACGTTTCTTACGACCCTGTTGACTATTTGCAACAACACGTTTGATGGTTCTGTGATCACACCCCAATATCTTAACAATTTTAAGACTGCTGCATCCCTCTGAAAGACTTTTAACTATTTTTTACTTTTCAGTCAGTTAGAGTAAATCTCTTTTCGGCCCATTTTACCTGAGGAACAGAGGCTGCATAATAATTATGCACACCTTGATATATGGTGTTGATCTCCTCACCCACCCTCATTACACAAATACATATCACCTATAAGCATTTCAGTTTACACAGCTTGGAGTTGGAACATGTGAATATTAATAATGGTGATATGGTCAAAACACAGACTTGCCTAATAATTGTACACACAGTGTATTTTCTGTAATGACCTAAATGTCATTGTTTTACAATAAATTACATTGTTTAAAGGATTTTATACAGTAACATTAAAATATGTGACCAACATCATTTGTTGGTAATACTTGTTTGTTTTATCTCCACAAAAAATATCCCCACTTGTGTTTTGAACCCATAACCTCTGCAGGGAAGCTGACTGCCTTAATCAGTAAAAAACAGCAGTATTATTTTCTAGAGCACGGAGTACACCCACGTTTGTGTATTTACTTAGAATGTAGCTAATTTAAAAAAAACTGATTTTCGGTGAGCTTCTCTTAAAAATGTGATGTCTCTTTGAATACAATAATATTTAAAACACTTTAATAATACAGATATACAGATATGTTTAGCAAGTCAAATTATAAATGGCTGTGAACCAAACACAGCTTTGTGTTCACCAATGCTACCTGGTGGCCAGAAAGTGTACCAAAAAAAACTTTATACTGTATTAACTGAAAATGTTTCATAATAATCTGTATAAACAAACAGACATTGGAGTAAGGGATTAGCTTTTCTAATTAGTTCTGGTGTAAGTAGAACATTTGAATTAGTGATGCATTTCAGAGAGAGTTAATACTAATAATAATTAATTACATTAAAATTCCTTAATTTCAGCAACCAAATTAATTACATAGATTCTCATGCTTTATCTTGTCTGGTTTAGCGTCCCAGATAAAGTAACCATCTTTTACTCAAGCAACAACATTTTACACAAGTAGTGTTTATGTTAGACACACAAGGGACAGTTAGCTGTTCTCTGACAGTCTTAGACACACACACACCTACATACAAACACAAACACAACCACCACACACAGAAAGAGGACAGGGACAACAAGGTGAAATTAAAACAGCATAAGAATTTAAGAGAGACTATGACAGAGACTATGACAGAGATATGATACACAATGTGAACAATCAGGAAACATGCATTCTCAGATAAGTTTTTGCATACCAACAAAGCTTGGGGCCAATAGCCCTGCCTCTCTTCTGCTGTTTTTGTATCAAAACTGACTATACTGTTAGAGGACATTTGTTTTACACTGTGTTGTGACGGCAGTCTGCTCTTCTGTACTCTATGTGACATGTAATGATTCTTTTAGGGCTTTACCTTGAAATGTCCATTATATTATACTTTACTCAACATGTATCTATTACAATATGTCTTGTAAATGGTTGTGTGGCCAGAACACAACGTTTCAAATGCAACCATACTCTTGTGTAAATCTAACAAAAATGAGACAGGAGAAGAAAGAGGTATGAAGGGTCAGAGAGAGGGAGAGAGAGAGAGAGAGAGAGAGAGAGAGAGAGAGAGAGAGAGAGAGAGAGAGGGAGAGAGAGGGAGAGCAAGGGAGAAAGGCACTGATGAGGCAACTTGAACTGCCTTTAATTTGTTTGTCTGACTAAGGTTGGTGAGTAAAAGATCTATGTGTTTTGTGTGTGTGTGTGATTATATGTCTATGAATTTGTAAGGTGTATGTTAAGGTTTTCTATACATGGAGGAAATATCTACAGTTGAATAATGTGTACCACAGAAGAGAAGTGAACAGGAGCACATAAAATAGTTTTTCTACTACTGGAATGGATGACCTTCCAGAGAGCTGCCCACAGGGCAGAATCTGTCATTCCTCTGTCAAATTTAGTGGGAGTTTAAAAGCTGAGTTTAATGGTTTTCTAGTAGTCTCATGCTCTCCTAATGCTACTTGTCTTGTTTCTACTGCTGCTACTCTACTTACTCTACTCACTACCTATACAACCTATACAAACTAAGTTCAAAAACTATGTGTCTATTGTCTTCCAAAATAATTTAACTTTGCCTTGACAACCCAATCTTCAATATCATTCATCTGTAGCAATCGACAAGCCATTTCATGTATTGACCCTGTCATATACACTATGGTTGTCTATCAGTGTGGATGACATGTAGTCCTCTTTGCTCTTTCTGGATTATTCTGTCAGCACAGGGACTCCTGGTGTGTTTCCACCCTACCTGCAGGCAGACTGAAAGGACCATGCCAGGATAATAATCAACAGCTCATTTTCAGCTGATTAACTTATTTCCATCGATCCTCTCAGAGCCATATACATATGACTCGTTTGTACATAAGCAAACACGTTGCCCTGGAATACTTACCTGCCACCATAAAGATAGCTGGAGTTCATCACTGATTCTTTTATGACTTTGGTTGAACTTTAGTTAAAGTTTGATGTGTGAAGAAATGTCGCCACAGAGCTGTCACTAAACATGAAGCAGTGTTGACATTGCTTTCCCAAAACTGATTTCCTTATAAGGACAGAAAACTAAGCAAAATAGGTAAATTTGGAATTTGTTTTAACAGTATTCCTTAAAAAACAATAACCTAAAAACACTAGGTTTCTGCATGATAGATTTTGCTATGTAGTAGCATTATTAACCTTTAATATTTTTTGTGGACTGTATTACCCTGCATGATATTTAATGTGTAGTTTACTTATATTACTGTAGTATGTGATATAGCTTCACCATTTATTGTAGTAAAAATGTATTGTAGCATTCCTATAATGCTGTATATTTATAATGACATGACTGTAGTATGTAATATAATGTTTTCTTTTCAATTATATTTAGAATTGTTGTATTTTTGCTTGAGACATGCAATGCACTCAATTAATAGAAATAATTTTGTTGAGTGGGTAGCTCCACACCATACACAACTGCTAGAAAAAAACTGGTGTCAATGCGTACAATATTTCCAAGGTACATGATGTACTGTCACCAAAGCAAGAGCTATATCCACATAATCTGTGATATATTGTTACTGCGTGAGTTGTTGTATATTGGGTAAACATCACACACTTGTAGAAGACCAATGGGTTAAAACGTTAATGTGTGTATAGTAAAATAACTTTTTCTTGTATTAGCGTTACTAGCAGTGTGCAGTGTTATCTTTTGGTTTTGCTTAATTACACATGATCAAGGGATATTACCATGTGTATTATAATGTTCTACAGTATACAGCAGTTTACTAAATAATTCTACAAGTAGGACTTCAGTATTTTGTTCGTGTTGGAGTTTAGGATTATTCACATAACAGGTTATAAAATACAATGTGTCAGGTTAGAAAATGCAATGTGTCTGGTTAGAAAAATGTGTTTTTGTAACAGAAAAAGGTTTTATTTTTTTACCATTAACTGATGTCAAGGCGACAGATAACTACTGATATTTGCAAGGATGTTGTGAACAATCTACTTGTTTTGTATTATTATGATATACATGTCCTTAGTGTCAATCAAAGTTTCTCACTAAATGGAAATGCTATCTTATCTCCTATGAAATGACATGATCCCTGTCACTTTAAAGATGTCCTTGTATCCTGTGTCCTGTCCTGTTCTGTTCTGTTTATTTTTGTCTTCATTCTTTGAGTTAGGTCTTCCAGTGTTTCCCATTATGTATGTATGCCCTTGTGTTTTCCTACTCCCTGGACACCAGCATCCCCAACATCCTCATTCCTATGAACGCATCCCTACACCAGCAATCCCCAACATCCTGATTCTTTATAAATGCATCCCTCAAGCCCAGATTCCCTGTCAGGGGTGTTTCTGGCCAATCTTGCACCCTAGGCTAGATCTCAAAATGGCGGTTCATGCAAGATGACCAAAGATTTGCATGACCTGGAGGCAGTTTGTCAAGACTAATAGGCAGCTATACCACCTGCAAGATTTTAAGGCCTAATAGACAATTATCAACAATGACTGCACACTGTCATTGATGCTAAAGGTGGCAATACACCGTATTGAGAACTGAGGGTATGTAGACTCTTGAACAGGGGTCATTTCATTATTTTCTTTGTTGCCACAATTAGTTTTACGATTGTGTCATTTTGTTATGACATTTAGTTGAATATAAATCCCATGAGAAAAAAATTATAATTGCTTTGCCTGCTGACTCATATTTTCTTTAAATGTGGTACATATATTACCAATTCTCCAGGGGTATGCAAAGATTTGAGCACTACTGTAACCCTAACCTTTGTGCTATCAGTTTTACAATTAAATGAGTGATTAAGTGATTTCTGTTGGAAAGTAAGCTCCTCCCTCTCAATGAATCACTTTAATATCTACTTTTAGGATGGGTTTGCCTTCAGGATATGTTTCAGTAAGTAGAACTCACAACACTGGTATGCATTATATAATAATAGCTGATAATGGTTGTCTTTTACACAAATTTGACCTTGATATACAATATCTCACAAAAGCAAGTACACCCCTCATATTTTTGTAAATGTTTGATTATAACTTTTCACGTGACAACACTGAAAAAATGACACTTTGCTACAATATAAAGTAACGAGTGTACAGCTTTTATAACAGTGTAAATTTGCTGTCCCCTCAAAATAACTCAACACACATCCATTAAGGTCTAAACTGCTGGCAACAAAAGTGAGTACATCCCAGACATTTTCCCTCCCCGGTGTCATGTGACTCATTAGTGTTACAAGGTCTCAGGTGGGGCTGCAGCTATCGATTATGAGTATTCTACCAATTATTCCATTGATTAATCAAGTAATCTGATAAAAAATACTTTTGTTTTATTGAAGAGCAATAATACAACAGTTTGGTTTAATTTTCATAAAAGCACAATTGTTATTGCCTACATTGCCTACAATACAATCTCTCAAAAACAAAACATATTAAAGGTACAATATGTAGTTTTCCAAAACAATAACAAAAGACATACTTTGCATTAAAAAAGCAAACATCACTATACCTATATTATATATGTTTTTTAGTTGTGTACTTACATTATCCTAAATGTTGCCACCAACTTTCAAATCCAGAGAAATTTGTAATATAATTTGAAGACACGGGACGTTTCATTTTGTCTTCCGTCAATGGCGTCATATAACCTTTGACTGCTCTAGTTGATCTAAGTTCCAGGGAACCGCCAAACAAAACGTGAATAATTTTATAATATTTTTAACAATACATTATTTTGCCAGTGAACATTTTTTCTGCCGGAGACGCTAGATTGAAAGGTTGTCATTGACGACGATAACAAAACCCATGATCCCACGCTACTTCCCGACATCATCCAAGTACATCTTTTGCTATTGTTTTGATTGAGAGACCCCTAGTGGCCAAAAAGTACATATTGTATGTTTAAGTGTAATTAAGTGCCATATTACATTGTTTTTAAATACATTTTCTTAAGTGCAATAAAAACCTCAGACTAAGGCATACATTAAACATGCATAGACATTACCTTAAGTTGTGCATCTTAACTATCAGAACTACAATTTCAACCTGAGACTGATCTGTATATAGGCCTATATGTAAATATTATTTATACTCAACCTATTTTCATTCATATATGTGATTACAATGTCACACAGCTCTGTTACACTAATGCTAGTAGATTGTTGATCAGCTGTTTCTCTGTGATGAGAGAGTGAGAGAAATTGGTGCGCAACATTCAGCTGTATTCCTGAAGGGATAGTCAACAAGTCGGCTCTTTAGATCAAATTGTGGTCACCACTACACATTTTTGTGTCTTTGTTTTTGGTAGTTGTTGTGTTTGGTGTAGTTTCATCGTCCGTATGATGGAATAGATGGTTAAGTAAGACTCAATGTTTTCTGTTGAGATGCTGAAGCATTGACGTTATGCTATTATTGTGGTAAGCTAGTTCGATTTTGCAGTAGACACACTGTACAGAGTTTTTGTTTTAATTAGGTTTAAACTAATTCCAAACTTTGGACACTTTCTGTCATTTTTCTCCAGTCTGTCTCTTCTCTTAGCCCCTCCCTATTATTGCTCTCTTCATTTTGTAATCTGCACCGTCAGTCTTCATGGGATGTGTCACGAGCAGCGTTAGCCCAGTGTGCGAAAGTAATAGTCATCAGTGTGGAAACACCGTGAGCGATACCATGTTGGTAACATTGATTAAACAAAGCTTAGAGGGAAAATATTTTGCATTAAGGTTTTTAGTAATCGAATTATTCGAGTTACTCAATGAATCGTTTCAGCCCTAGTCTCAGGTATGAATGAGAAGCAGGTGTGTTACATTTGGTGTTATCGCTCTCACACTCCCTCATACCGGTCACTGGAAGTTCAACATGGCACCTCATGGCAAAGAACTCTCTGAGGATCTGAAAAAAAGAATTGTTGCTCTACATAAAGATGGCCTAGGCTACAAGAAGTTTGCCAATACCCTGAAACTGAGCTGGGGGGGGGTCAGCCTGTCAGTGCTCAGACCATACGCCGCACACTGCATCAATTTAGTCTACATGGCTGTCATCCCAGAAGGAAGCCTCTTCTAAAGATAATGCACAAGAAATCCTGCAAACAGTTTGCTGAATACAAGCTGACTAAGGACATGGATTACTGGAGCCATGTCCTGTGGTCTGATGAGATAAACTTGGTGGCTTGCCTACAGTCAAGCATGGTGGTGGGAGTGTCATGCGTTGGGCCTGCATGAGTGCTGCAGGCACTGGGGAGCTACATTTCATTGAGAAAATCATGTATGCCAACATGTACTGTGACAAACTGAAGCAGAGCATGATACCCTCCCTTCGGAGACTGGGCAACAGGGTAGTATTCCAACGTGATAATGACCCAAAACACAACCACTTCCTTGCTAAAGAAGATTAGGGTAAAGGTGATGGACTGGCCAAGCATGTCTCCAGACCTAAACCCTATTGAGCATCTGTGGGGAATCCTCGAATGGAAGGTGGAGGAGCGCAAGGTCTCTAACACCCATTAGCTCCTTTATGTCATCATGGAAGAGTGTAAGAGGACTCCAGTGGCAACCTGTGAAACTCTGGTGAACTCCATGCCCAATAGGGTAAAGGCCTTAATGGCTGAGTTTTGAGTTATTTTGAGGGAGCAGCAAAATTATATATAGTTATACAAGCTGTACACTCACTAATTTACATGGTAGCAGTGTCATTTCTTCAGTGTTGTCAAATAAAGATATAGAGCCCTATTTTAACGATCAGGGCCCATATTTATCAAGCTTCTCAAAGTGCCATTTTAGTCTTAAGTGCTGAGAATTTACAAAATGTACTCCTACTCTCAAACCTAAGTGTAAAAGCAAGTTATCAAATTTCTCAGAGCTAAGAATCTCTCTTACTCTCCCAGCTATTTAAGACCGCTCGAGAGGTCTCTCAAGTGGTTAAGAGTCAGTAGGGGCGTGTGATGGCGTAGACAGAGATGTGCGCAAATCTTTTAGGAGAGAAATAATGTTTTTTTTAATTGTTTGACGCCGCTTAATTAATTAAAAACGGTATTGTTTGGACAGAGCAGGCATCAACTTCGTCAGCGACTGAGTGAGGAACGTAATTTCACCAGTGACATTTATGCATAAATTCATTTTCAAATTAATTGAAGGTGGTGATTATGCTTTGTTTGCAATACAATGCTGATGATTTGGCCCATCACCACCATCAATAAGCCGAATTGTAATGGAAACAATTATTGCACTTACAGCTTAACACATTGTCACGCGTTTCACTGACTTCCCAACAACACCCCGCATAATCCAACAGAAGCAAACACAATTCATGCAAATAGCCGGCTTCCCAAGAGTAGTTGGCGCAATGGATGGCACTTATATAAAGATCATTGCTCCCAGCGTCAACGAGAATGTTTATATGAATAAGAAGTGGTACCACAGCATCAACGCACAAGTTGAGTTTGATGTAGACTACAACATTTTCGATATGGTACCCAAATGCCCTGGGTCTACCCATGATGGATACCCGTTCGTGGCTGCTCACCCCGTTCCATATGCCACTGACAGAAGCCCAAATGAACTACAATAGGTAGCCTTTTTGTAAGCTATTTATTCACAATTGTTTCATAGTTTATTAATAGATCACTGGATCCTAACATAGGCAATATATAATATATCCCTTCACAGCGCACATCATATCACACAAAGTGTGGTGGAGATGGATTGGCCAGTGTAATCGCAGATTCCATATTCTCCACTCAGAAATTCAACTACAGCAAGCAGTGTTTTTTATTCTCTCCAGTTCGGTTATCTTTTGGAATCCATGATGGCTATGATTACATCATTAACTCCAGGCTATATATAGGCAGGTCAGTTAACAGCACACTAATTTAAAATATTTAATTGAGAAATAGTGGAAAACGTGTTGGAAATCTTTTTTGATCTTTAATTTACAATGTGTATATCATATTGGATTCTCTTAAATTCTTTATTGTAAAATGTTTGTTGAATGTCAACTTCTCTTATGAATGTCAACATTGAATGTGATTTTATCTGAGAATATTTTTAAACAAGTACATCTATTCAGTGATTGGATCTTGCCTATGTCGTCATCCAAAATCCCGTTTGCGGCACAGCAAAGTGTTGTGAATCAGCTCTAAGACTGACACTTAAGATTTAGTCCTACACTTCAGTAAAAGTAGGACTGAGATGTTTGATAACTAACTTTTAAGAGCAGCTTTGAGCCAAGAATTTTCTTACTCTTAAGTCAAGTCTTAGCAGTGTTCTTAAGAGTAATTCTAAGAAGCTTGATAAATACGGGCCCTGAAACGCAAGTATCAAACGCGAAACGCAAGTGACATTGTGGAAGGGTCCCGGGCGCTGTTGCTATTTTACCGTCGGGATAAATGACTCCTGCGCCTGACGCAAATCTAAAATGGGTAGGTCTGAAGTAGCTTCAATAGGCATAGGTGTGGTTTGGGCGTAACGTTCAATAAACCAATCAGATCGTCATCTCACATTCCCTTTAAGAGCAGGAGCGCTTGTTCCATGGCGGATTGCTATTATAACGGCGGATTGCTATTGATTTTTGTTGTTACATTATGTAAATTAAGAAATGTCACAAGACTTAGCCTACTTTCCGATGTTTTGGACTCACTCTCACTAAATCACGAGGTTATGAATGCATGGTAATATTTTTGCAATGTAGTCTAACATTAGACCGAGACTACTCTTCTGTCAAATAAGCTTTCCTCTCCCGTTCTGTATTTCTGGGCATTTGGGTTAAGTTGCAACGGCACATGCATTTCAACATCACATCTCCTGAAGTCCTCTAATATTTCCTAATTAATGTCAGCAACATGTCCATGATTCATGGAAATGTTGCGTAAAACACAACATGCCACAAAGAACAGTAGTGTACCTGTTTTATCCAAACATCATTTTCAGTGTGCCAAATGTTCATTCAATTAGGCTACACTGCGTGTTTGTGTGTGTTTTCGATTAAACAGCATTTCGCGCACTTGCTGGCATCATAAATTGTGTCATCATTAACCATGTCTTTATGGAACACGCCTCTTCTTTTCACTGAACCGCCCAACGAATGCAAATTCATTTCCTAATTTACAGACGCGCGTCTGTGGAGGGAAAAGTCCCATATGCAAGATAGGAATGATACATGCATTTGTGTAAAAAGTCAATGCCGCTGGGTGTAAGATAGGGCCCATAATGATAAACAGTTGTATGCAAAAGTTTAGGCACCCCTGACTATTTTCATGATTTTCATTTATAAATTATTGGGTGTTTGGATCAGCAATTTCATTTTGATCTATCAAATAATGGAAGGACACAGTTATATTTCGGTAGTGAAATGAGGTTCATTGGATTAACAGAAAATGTGCAATATGCATCAAAACAAAATTTGAAATATGCAAAACAGGTGTTGTCCCAGGAACATGAAGGGCATCATTAGTTGCACCAGGTGTGCTTGGGCTGGAACACATTAAATACCTGATCTGGGTAGGGATTTGTTGAATGTCATGTTGGACTGTGTGTGAGTAAGGAATGGTCAAAAATATTAAGAGAAGGGATCATCACCCTTCATAAACAAGGAACAGGATAAAAAAGGCACTGAATATTCCCAGAGGCACTGTTGGAAGCATAGGTTGCAAGTTCAAAGTTAAGGGAACAGTGGTTACACTACCTGGATGTGCCAGAAAAAGGAAGCTAACAACGGCTGTATGCAGATTTCTGAGAAGGCAGGTTGTGAAGAACACTTGAGTGACTGTAAAAAACCTACAGTAAGTCTTGGTGGCAACATGCACTGAGGTATCAGTGAACACAATAAGGCACATATTAAACACAGAAGGTTTTAATCCCTGAACTCCAAGACCCACTCCAAACACTACTACTATAATAATTTATTATCCGTTGTCGTTTTGTTTTTTAATCCGTATTTCATTAGTGCGCCTCCACGCCAATCAAAAAAAGGAGAGATCTTGCACTTAAAATTGTAATGCGCAGAGTTAGGCAGATTTGAGGTTAGCAAAATGGAAGAATTCATAGCCTACATTTTAACAGCTGGATATATTCACATTACTTCAAAACTATCAAAAAGCAGGGAGGATAAATAAATGTGTCCAGTGAGCTGTGCACCTGTCGAGTGGGAATATAATGGAAAGCTTGTCACCGTTCGTCTCACTCAAATGTTTTGGACTGAAATTGCTTTTTTCTTCTATGGCGTCTACACACGTGGAGGTATGTTATTTTCAAGTTATTTTCGCCGGTTATTCCAATAAACACGCGTTGAAAACGTGCATAATATTACAGAAAATTTCGTACGTGCTTTAACAGGCGATGAGAACGCACTTTATGGAAGTTTTCTACATACAGTAGGCTACATAAGGTGCGCAAGGATTCAAGTGACATGCACTCGGAACATGTGTATTTGTGCCAGTAAACACACATTCAGAATGCTTATAATTCTGCCAGCCAACAGATCTAAACTGTACCCTTATACCAGAGGTGGCCAAACTACGGCCCACCGGGTCCTTTGATCTGGCCCGTGAGGCGTTTTTACCCTCCACAGTCTCCCGCGATTGTATTGCGACTATCTCGCAAACCGTATATGCTAGCAACTAAAACTTGGTAACGTTGGAAAGATGAAGATCCGAAAAGAATGAGTGTTGGCTCATCCATGTGAGTTTATCAGAGCCGGAGCTATCGCGCCTCGAAGTCGGTCATGTTTTTTTGACTTTTGCCTTTTTTACTAAACACATTACAGACAGGAAGTCACAAAGTTGGGTACTTTTCACTGACTATATTTTGGTAAACTAAAAACATTAGATTCAAACAAGGAAATGGTGTAACGAAACAATTATTTTCTGTAGGAAACACACGTAACTGTGTAGGGGGGCGGGGTTAATTTAATTAAATAACATTTCCTATTTTTCATGCATCGATATAAAATGCGGCCCATTACTTTGTTTCAAAAGCTCAACGTGGCCCTCAAGCAACAATTATTGCCCACATCTGCTTTAGACTCAATATTTCTGGTTCAGGCCTGCTCTTTGTATTGTCCATGTGACTCCATTAATTTCAGTATAGCATTACTAGGAGTCAAATCCCATTACATATTGTATGAAACTCAAAATAGTTTTTTTATCTGTAATACTCAGACATTGAGATTAAATTGGTTTTACATACAAACACTCACACATTCATCAGAAATAGACTGATCATATTGGTCAATTGGATCATGCCCAAAGAAAGTAGTTACCACAAGTCTGCACTCGACATGATCAGGCAATCACTATCTAGGGGCAGCAAGGTGGCCTAATTGTTTAGGACCCATGATTCATTGTTGAAGAAGCCCTCAGACGAATGGTTCAACCCCCCCCCCCACACACACTACCAAGGTGAACCCTTTATCATTCTGTTTTTGAGCAAGACAGTTAACCCTAATTGCTCCAAGGTTGTTTCTGAAAATAATAATTCTTTATTTATCAACTTACCATTAAAATTGATTCAAATCATTTAAATATTTGGGAAGGTTAATAAATTGATACTTTTTTGTCCAATGAGTATTGTATGATACTAAACCTAGACACACCAAAAAGTATATGTACAAAGCATTTTTTAAAGTAACTTGAAGTACTTTAATTAGTTACTTTCAATAAATAGTAACGCAGTAACGTAACGTAGTTACTTTCAATAAAAAATAACGCAGAAGGTAACATAGTTAATTTTTAAAGTAACGTTCCCCAACACTGCTTGGCAGTAAACTTCTCTTTTAGCCCTGAATTCATTAAAACATGTATAAATGATAAGATCATAATTTATATTTTTTAGAATCCTAATGTTTTGTAATAACCACGTATCCGAACAACTGTTACATGTAATCAGTGTGATGACTCAACAGCCAATCATATAAGGGTCAGTTACCATTGACAACATGCCATGTGACAATTTCATGCCGTATTTCCTCTTGTTTTATTATCTTTTTGACGGATGGCGATCTGTCAGTTATAACAACAGCAACATTGAGTCCTTGATAGCACAGTTCATCCAGTCCACGTTTTAAACCTATTGGCCAACATTTCTGGTGGCTTCAGTGACCTGAAATAAATTTAGACAAGACATAAGTAATATAAAAAATCCAGGGGTACTGAAATCTTACCCTATGAGACTCAGAGCCTGCTTGTGTTCTATTATACCTTATCAGTAAGTGTACCCACCAGTACCAGGTGTAAATAAATCAGAGAAGAGTGATTTGCATTGAAAGGACAGACCTGAATTGTGTTCGAGGGCCAAAGCTGAGTATTTAAGACTTATTATTATTTACCCACCCATTACATGCAAGTACCCACATTGAGGCACAGCCCGAATTGCACACTGCAGTGAGGGGCTTCTCCAAGTACATGTCTTGTAATTAGAACATTAAATTGCAAGTGCTTGTTTATTTTATGTTATTATCCTACTGGAAAACAACATGGCACAAATTGATTCTCAGACCAAACAATGTAGAAACAATGGGTATCTTTTTTAGTAGTTGATATGAAATGTTCAGTGAATAATACAAATATTGGTGATACAACCTCATTGATTGTTGGGTTATAAGAATATAAGATGTGTTTAACTCTAACAAAACTGTAATTCACACATATTTTCTATATTCAACAAATGCAATTAATATTTAAATATAAAATATAGTTATAATTACCAAATTTCAACATACACTCAACTAAAGGATTATTAGGAAAACCATACTATTACTGTGTTTGACCCCCTTTCGCCTTCAGAACTGCCTTAATTCTACGTGGCATTGATTCAACAAGGTGCTGAAAGCATTCTTTAGAAATGTTGGCTTATATTGATAGGATAGCATCTTGCAGTTGATGGAGATTTGTGGGATGCACATCCAGGGTGATGCTCTAGTGGGTTGAGATCTGGTGACTGTTGGGGCATTTTAGTACAGTGAACTCATTGCCATGTTCAAGAAACCAATTTGAAATGATTTGAGCTTTGTGACATGGTGCATTATCCTGCTGGAAGTAGCCATCAGAGGATGGGTACATGGTGGCCATAAAGGGATGGACATGGTCAGAAACAATGCTCAGGTAGGCCGTGGTATTTAAACGATTCCCAATTGGCACTAAGGGGCCTAAAGTGTGCCAAGAAAACATCCCCCACCCCATTACACCACCACCACCAGCCTGCACAGTGGTAACAATGCATGATGGATCCATGTTCTCATTCTGTTTACGCCTCAAGGTTGTGCGTGTTGTGGCTTCACAAATGCTTTGCTGCATACCTTGGTTGTAACGAGTGGTTACTTCAGTCAAAGTTGCCCTTCTATCAGCTTGAAGCAGTCGGCCCATTCTCCTCTGACCTCTAGCATCAACAAGGCTTTTTCGCCCACAGGACTGCCGCACACTGGATGTTTTTCCCTTTTTACACTATCTTTGTAAACCCTAGAAATGGCGTGAAAATTCCAGTAACTGAGCAGATTGTGAAATACTTAGACCGGCCCGTCTGGCACCAACAACCATGCTAAGCTCAAAATTGCTTAAATCACCTTTCTTTTCCATTCTGACATTCAGTTTGGAGTTCAGGAGTTTGTCTTGACCAGGACCACACCCCTAAATGCATTGAAGCAACTGCCATGTGATTGGTTCAGTAGACAATTGGATTAATGAGAAATTGACCAGGTATTCCTAATAATCCTTTAGGTGAGTGTATTTTCTCTAGTGGCCAGGAGGTCGAACATTCCGGTTCAGCAGCAGTTCTTTTTGAACAGCATGTGGCTTCAAAACATTTTGTGGTCACCTTGCATCAGTTCACTTAGCAAGTCCTTCTCGAAGTCCTCAGGCATAAAATGCTGGCTACATACACGCAGTTGCTGGTACCTGCTTTGTGGTCTATTCACGTCATATTTTGGGTTTGAAATAACTGACCATCACTCTTTACATTGGTCAATATCCCGCTCCGGGAAACAATGATATGAAATGCCTTTCGTCTTTGCATCCTTGACAAAAGCACATCTGAAAACGCAATAAGATTTAGGCATTGTAGTTTTTCAGTAATATATTTCTCATGGATAAGAATCAGTACACAGGTTCCTGAGACAAAGAAAAAAACACGCAACAGTACACAGGCTCCTGAGACACAAAAACAACACAAAAACAACTAAGTATTTTTTGTACTGGACACGCTCATGTCCTTTAGACCTGTCCCTGTACTTTGGTCAAACCCACACTATGGACATTGTAAGATTCTCACAATACAATTAATCTATTTCCTGGTGGTTAAATTAGTAACGATATGACCCAGTTGTGAGTGGTTAGTGGAGAGCCCCTGTGGAATTTAACTTAAAACTACTTGTCATAACGTCGCTCCTGCTTCCACCTCCACTCTACCTGCTACACCAAACGTTACACAGATAAGGACTTTTAAACTCGGTTTTACAATCTGATATCCAACAGGTCATGTTTGAGCAAAAGGACTTACTTCAATGTTCCTAAAGTCATTGGAAAAAAGAACCAAAGCTAGCTGGACTGAGAGGACAAATCATTAAGTTTGTTTATTTATAACAAATCATGTCTGTCGAAATTAATTTTATGTTTAGTGTGCTATTTTATTACCTATTTTTAGGCATATAGACCAATCAGCCATAACATTATCACTACCTGCCTAATATTGTGCAGGTCCCCCTTCTGCTGCCCAAAACAGCAGACCCATGCAATAAACTGTGATGCACTGTGTGCTCTGACATCTTTCTATCATAGCCAGCATTAACCTTTTCAGCATGGTGAGCTACAGTAGCTCGTCTGTTGGAGCAGCCCACACGGGCCAGCCTTCGCTCCCCACATGCATCAATGAGCCTTGGCTGCCTATGACCATGTTGCCAATTCACCGCTTTTCCTTCCTTAGACCACTTTTGATAGGTACTGACCACTGCAGACGGAGAACACCCCACAAGAGCGGGGAGTTTTGGAGCTCTGACACAGTCGTCTAACCATCACAATTTAGTCCTTTTTTAAAACAATTTGCCCTTATGGACTGAGTGACAGTGTACTTTTAAGTTGGAGGATTTTTACATTCTGTTTTCTGTTCTCAGTCAACTTACCTGGTTACATTTTTAAAAATACAAGGTCTAATTGTTTCTGCAACCAGTAAGATTAAAGACGATTGATGGACAGACATTGTTTGTCAACTACCACTTGTGTCAGGTAAACTGTTCTGAAGGTCTTTTGCACTGACTTCATTTTTCCTTTTCTTTCAGTTCTTGCCTTTGACTTGAAGCGTTCCATTTCATTTATATTTTCTTATTATGTTTTCGACATTTGAAATTGTCTGGAAGCATTAAGTGATTTTTTTAGACTTTTGTTTTGTGAAAGTCAATTATCTTCATAAGTTCTCAGACATCTGCTTAGAGGAGCTACGTTATGGAGCATTTTCAGAGTAACAGTTGGAATTGACTTCAACTGACAAATTGAAGAGGCCCTTTAAGTCATTGACCCTTTATGGACAAAAATCTAAAGAATTGTTGTGGAGGGTCCTTGAAAACTTTGCATGTGTCATGCAGACTTTTGTTCATTGTTGATTGTAATTTAATCATAATACTCTATTAAATGTTTCTGAAACGTTTGTACAATGTAGAGGACAGGTCAACATGCATTTATTTTTCCAGGGGTGTCAAACCTTTGCATGCAACTACACAAATTACTAGAATGGCATTCTAGGAAATGTAATATACCCAGTACCTTATATGAGTGGATGCACAAGTCATACTAATCAGAAATTGATTGAAATGTTGAACAAGCTTAGAAATGTGTAAAATAATGAGGTTTAACAAAAAAAGAAGGCAACAAGAAAGCATGTCAGAGTAATGTGCTGAGGATGCAAGTCTGAGTTGTTTGGCCTTGAGTGGAATGAAGAATAAATGTATCATTTTGCTCTGTTAGAAAATTGCAATTATGAAGAATGCTGTAATGCTGTTTTGGATTGAAGCAATGTAGGTGCTATTTGTATTGTAAAAACCCTGTACTTTTGGCAAACCATTGATCCAACCATTTCAGCTAACCCCTCATCCTCCTGTACATAGACCTAGGCTGAACCCAGCCCAACACTGCACTGGGTTTTTCTAGAACTAAGACCTGGATATAATATGTAGTGCTAAAGTCGGGCTTTACAGTGTCATTGGAACAGAAACATGGTGAGATAACCTCTATGAAGGATCATCAGGAAGATGGATGAAGTCGTGATGTCAGCTTGAGGCATTCTAACTATCAACCCTCTTCTTCATCCCCGCACAAACACACACACACACATTTCTTCCTCTGTGTGTGTGACTGAGCTGATGTGAACTAGTGGACAGATGGGTCTGGCAGTGGGACAACAGGCTGTTCTTCCTCAGCGTCTGTTCTCTTCCCCTCCACCTTCCCTCCTCCTCTTGTCACCCCTGGCTCCTCATCGACACTCATCTCCTCTCTGTTTCTCTGTCTCTCTCTCTCTCCTGTCTTTCTGCCCTGTCTCACTGCCCTCTCTCCCTGCCTCTCATCTGTCCCTCTGTTTCTCTCCTGTCTCACTGCCCTGTCACCCTGCCTCTCATCTGTCCCTCTGTTTGTCTCTCTCCTGTCTCACTGCCCTCTCTCCCTGCCTCTCATCTGTCCCTCTGTTTCTCTCCTGTCTCACTGCCCTGTCTCCCTGCCTCTCATCTGTCCCTCTGTTTCTCTCCTGTCTCACTACCCTCTCTCCCTGCCTCTCATCTGTCCCTCTGTTTCCCTCCTGTCTCACTGCCCTCTCTCCCTGCCTCTCATCTGTCCCTCTGTTTCTCTCTCTCCTGTCTCACTGCCCTCTCTCCCTGCCTCTCATCTGTCCCTCTGTTTCTCTCCTGTCTCACTGCCCTGTCTCCCTGCCTCTCATCTGTCCCTCTGTTTCTCTCTCTCCTTTCTCACTGCCCTGTCTCCCTGCCTCTCATCTGTCCCTCTGTTTCTCTCCTGTCTCACTGCCCCATCTCTCCTCTGTCTTTCTCTCTCTCTTCCTAACCCCCCCCTTTACTCTAGAGGCCCCACGCCTGGACTTGCCTTCATTAAATGTCAATTATACGCCACACAACACACAGTCCGTGGACGGGACACAAATGAATTCCTGACCTCAAAAGGTCACCTTGCTTATGGCAGTTCAGCTCTCATGGAATGGTAAATCGGCAGAAAGCTGAGATTTAGGGGTGAGGTTCTTCCCTAACAGAGAGACAGACTCTTCTGTCAGAGACATACACTTGCAAGTTCATCACATAAACAGTTTTTCCATCTGACTCCAGGCCAGTGATGTGCACATCTCCCCAGTGTATATGCTGGTAAGCAATATAATGCCTTTACATTATGCATCTATCCTTGGTGGCCTATTTGCTAATATAGGAAATATTCCTATCGTATATTTCAGTCCTGGTATGAGTTTGCATGTGTATAAATCATCCAGCTTTCGGTTGTGTTTGTGTGTGCCTAAGTGAGTCAGGGCCTCTTTGCATGTGAATATTTTGATCCAACATCTGTGCAGTCCCCAGCTCGGCGCAGGGCCTCTGTGTTCGGGGCCCCGGGGTTCCCACCTTGATGTGGACACACCAGATGGTGTGTGTTGGCAGGGGGCAGGACACATCGCTCCATTCAACTGCATGGCAACCACAGGCTCCAACAATATGTAAACCTGTGATAGCAGCCAGGGTGCAGCAGAACACAGTGACAAGGGTGGCCTGGACGCGACTAGTGGTGCAACGGATCGTCATTGATCCGTGATCCGTTCGGATCAATATCTTCGGTTCGGGACACACGTGATCCGCGGATTGATTACTGAAATAAAAAAGTTTTGCGCATGTGCAGTGCGCTCACAGCATGGTCATGGCGAGCGGAGAAACGGAGGAGCTTGGACGTCCCGCGTCATTTAAATCCCCTGTATGGGAG